>JADRCD010236568.1:0-11574 GCA_019843815.1 Montemys delectorum | reverse complement strand
ATATATATATATATATATATATATATATATATATATACATACCAAAGTGTTTCAGTTAATAAATAAAACAGATTTACTCAAGGAACTCATTTTGTATTATGTAGACTTTCCAAGACAGACAATCTGTAGTGTTTCAAATGCATAAATGCATCCTGGCTTAATCACAATGCCTATAGGGAAGCACATAAGAATAAAAGACAGATTTTATACAGAATTATGTTCATTTTATATGTCCATATTAACCACTGGATGCCAAGAAAAAAGTGATAGCCAAACTACAATAATCTCTCGAGATTGCCTGAAAAAAATGGCACTAGCAACAGAGCTAAAAGATTTTAAATTGTGAGCACAAATGAGAAGTAAGTTAATCTGTTCTATCTATCTACCTACCTACCTATCTATCTCTTTATCTCTCTGTCTCTGTCTCTGTCTCT
The DNA here is from genome assembly GCA_019843815.1 of Montemys delectorum. Taxonomy (NCBI): domain Eukaryota; kingdom Metazoa; phylum Chordata; class Mammalia; order Rodentia; family Muridae; genus Montemys; species Montemys delectorum. The sequence goes on along the minus strand of JADRCD010236568.1, from coordinate 11,140 downwards.
GTCTCTCTCTCTCTCTCTCTCTCTCTCTCTCTCTCTCTCTCTCTCTGTCTCTCTCGTTCCTTGGGCTTGGACAATATGAATCTAAGTAAAGAATCCACATTATAACTCAAGATTTAAATTATTTTTAGGTTTCTACTTCCCCACATTTCTATACCATAACATGAGGATATGAGAGAATAAGGAATCCTTGAACTTAAAACCAGATGGAGGACCTGCACAAGGGCTCAGGCGGTAGTGGCTGAGCCTGATGTATTAAATTTGATTCTCAGAATGTCCTGTGGTACGCACCAGCATGTGTGCACACCTGCATGAATGCTCATGGTGTTTTTTGCTTATTTAAAATAGATCTATAGGAGAATACCTGTAAAGCTCAGCCAGGAGAATCCCTGCCTTCTTCCTTCTATGCTGACTCACCTACAGCACTTAGCATTCATGGCCTTAAAGACTTCATTATACTTGCCAAGTGAGCTGATTAGGTAGTACAGAACAAATGCTTACTAGTCTAGAAATATTGTATTCCCCATTTCCAATGTCTCTGAAAATAAGTGAATCCACTTGGGCCAGTTTGGGCCATAAATAAAAATATGACATTAAGGGCCAAGACATGTAGGCATCAGTAGTATGTCACAGTCCTGCTGCTTCTCTGCTGCAGCTACAGAGAAGAGGCTGCATATAGAGATGTCAGAATTGTCCATCACAAAGTTCTGCTACATTGAAAGGGGTATGGCTCTAGAAGGCAATGGCCTTTCCACACAATGTGTGGGAAGGGCAATAGACTCATGCATTGTGCTCCTGGTTTGGATGGAAGGGATTGCCCAAAATGGCATATATTATTGGGATAATATGCATCACTTGCCAGTTTGGCCAGCATAAGCTGAAGTTAGATGGTGATGCATGTTAAACCTCAGATATTTAATTTTGTTTCTGTGACTGGAGAAATATTATAAAATCAATTATGTAATACACATTGCAAAAGAGACAGAAGGAGTTTCTAGGGAAGTTTTCCTTTAAGGAAAATCTGGCAACAAATACATGAATTCCAAAAGGAATATTCTAAGGTAGTAGGATAAATCTGTAATGCTAAATAGATGCACCATGGGCTACCTGTTTGAGGATGCTGAAATGTGTGCTGTCAAAACTTATCTCCTGAAAGTTTATATTTTGGTTTAGAAAGCAATCAAAGGGGCTAGAGAGATGGCTCAGAGGTTAAGGGCACTGACTGCTCCTCTAGAGGTCCTGAGTTCAATTCCCAGCAACCACATGGTGGCTCACAACCATATGTAATGGGATCCAATGCCCTCTTCTGATGTGTCTGAAGAGAGCTACAGTGTACTCATACACATTATATATATATATATATATATATATATATATATATTTAAAAAAGAAAGCAATCAGAGGTTATTGGAAAGTCTCTGGGATTTTCCAATGTTCAATTGTCCCTAGCAAGCAAAAAGGTCAAAGTAAAAATTAATTAATCAGAATATAGAACTACTATATCCTATCTGTTCTTCTATAGTCTATACACTAAATCCACATTATTTTTCTATAGACACAAATTTCTTCATTATCAGGGATCAGGTTGTGCACTGCAGGTCCAGATGCTCCAGAATGCTTCTGAGCATTGCCTTTTGCATAGGAACGGAGGTATTCTCAAAAGAGACTCACAGTTAAGGACTCCGGGAGGTTTCAAGGGTGCGAGCATCCAAGCTTTCTAAGTGGGTCATTTGCTCCCTGGGTGATTTACACAAAATGTATACTCAAGAGTGATATTCTCATAATGATGTGCTTCTTTCCCTAGCTGTGATAGGAAGGTAGGGACAAGGACTGGTATTAACCACACCCCAAGCATTCTGATCCCCTCAACCCACTGTTTCAGCTACAAAGCTGTTGTGTAACATCATAAGAAGCATTCGTGTTTACCTTTAAGTGATGTGGGTGCTTAGGTGGGAGATGGCACCCACTGTACCTCTTTGTAATTAGGTAACTTAACAGGCTTTTTTCTCTGAACCTTCTTCTTTAGTTCCTGTATAAAATGAGGCACCATAGCTGACCTATTTCCTGTGGTTCTCATGGAGATGTTTCATGCTTCATAAAAGGCACTCAGTAATTGTCGACTCCTCGTACTCTGAGTATTATTGATGTGAGTTACCAATGGTATGCCATTGTTCTTTTTAATTACTGGCATCCTATGGTTATGTCTGTGGTAATGATAATCACAGACAAAGTGCTCACTATTCTACTAAGTGACTTCAATGGGTTACCTGAGGCAGCATTGAGCATGACTACCCTAGACTACTATCTCTTGATGATTAAAGATGCTGAGGCTTAGAAAGGCTGAGAAGTTTTTATGATTTGAGAATAAAAAGTCCTTCCTAGGATCATATTATAAGCCCCTGTTCCCTGGGTTGTCCAAGAATTTCAACAGTCGGGAAGAACTGAGGAGATGGGGCTTTGCTGGATGAAGTGAGTCACCATGGGCAGGTCTTGGAAAATGCTACCTGCTTCTGGTTCCAGCCCATGCTGTTTCGTGCCTTCTGTGGTATGAAGAAGAACCCCTTCATGCTTCCCTAGCTATATAGAGAGCAGTATCCATCTCCAAGCCTTCACAGCCATAGTGGGCGAAAATCTCTCTGAAACTACAAGCCTAATTAAGTTTAAGAATCCTTAAGGTGTTCTGCCAGGTGTTCTGTTATGGTGATGGGAATGGGCATAATGCAAGGAGCTTGCACAAACCATAGAGGCACCAAATCCAGAACAGACACCAGTGCCCTGAATCCAGAGCCTGCACATTCAGTCACTGGCTACTGCTCCAGAATGCCATCATATAACAGCATGGCATCTCCTTGCCCACATTCCTTAGCCCTCATATCAGGCCACTGGATTTCCAACTTGGAGTTGCTTCAGTGTCAGCTGTAATGGTCTCAGAGAACTACAAACCTGGAACAGACTGCCTGCTCAATAATCTTAATCAGTGTAAGAATGACTAGGCAGGTGGCTCAGGGATTTGTACAGACTTGCTGCACCAACTGATGTAAAAGGTTGGGCATGGTCACGTACAAGCCTGCCACTCATGTGCTTTGCCTGGGGAGATAGTTCAGTGGGAAATGGGGCCTTGCTGCTTGCACAAGTACCTGAGTTAAACCTGTAGCACCCTTGTAGAAAGCTGTGTGTGGCCATGCACACAACTGTAACCCTAGCCCTGTGGGTGACAGAAATAGGAGGATGGCTGGGCCTTGGTGGCTGAAACAACTAGCTCCAAGTTCAGCAAGAGGCCTTGTGTCTCGGGAACAAAGCAGCGAGGGAATAAGTCTCTGAGACCATTTCGGCTGACATGGAAGCAAGCTCTGACTCCAAGTGGTATGACTCATGAGGAGCCATGAGCTGTCATGCTGTATATGAGAACATTCTGGAGCATTAGCCAGAGATTGAAGGTGCATGTTCTGGGTTGTTGTTTGCTCTGACTATATGACAGAGGACATCAAATGTTCAGCTCTGGCTTCTATATGTCTGCACACAGGCATGTGTGCATATAGCATGTATATACTCATACATAAAAGAATCAGTATACAAGAGAGAGAGAGAGATAACCTAAATCCAGAGCAGATCCTGTGAAAAGCAGAAATAAATTTCATGCTGTAAAAGAAAACACGGACGAAAGAGCCGAATGGTAGAAGAAGAGCTTACAAAACCGTGTTCACCATTGACTACAGACCTAGGACTTTGTGTTATGGCTGATAGCTAAGGGGCTATGTATTGCTATTAGGGGCAGCAGAAGGTGGTTGACTCTCAAGCACTGGTCCTACTTCTTCTGAGTAGCTGAATAAATCATCCTGTTATTTGTTCTCATGAGTGCTCCCCTGGCTAAGCTAACTCATTATTTTCCCACTATGTGACCCACCCTCTTTCCTGAGGTGCACCCTGGATTCCAAGCTACTTGGTCCAGAAACTACATTCTCACAGAGTTCATCTCTCTCCTGGCCTCAATCCTTACTTGAGTAAAGCCTTGACCTCCTTTCATTTCAAAGCCTAGTGGGCAGAAACATGCTTACTTAACTCCTGTCATTTGGAAGGAGTGGCTAATTCATGAAAATCACTTTATGCTTTATCATAATTAGACTATTGGTCAAAGTCTGTTTCAGAAGCCATTGGCACAAATCATGAGGCAAATGCTGTTTCTAGGTCTTTTGGGACATTTATTAACCACTAAGTCGTAGGGGTTAGCTTCTACCATTTAATCCTGTCTCTTGTGGCAAGTTGTATTTTCTGCTTCCACCCATTTCTCCAGCTCTAAGTAAAGGATGGAACACCTCTACCTTACCTGCAATGTGACGCATCCCATTGCCGGGTTAGCTGTGGGACTTTTTATTTGTTCTTTGGAATATACATATGAGTGTGCTTCTTCTAAGGACTCATTCATCCAAACTGCTGTACTGTGTTCTCTGTATCAAGGCAGCATGGCCAGGGAAGAGCTTCTCTGTTGACTTGGGGCTGTAAACGCATGTGAATCAAATCCATCACCAAGCACATACAGATTTATGAGTAAGAAATTACTATTTACTTGTTTTAGATTGTTTGTTGCCACATCCAACAAATTATTTAGCACAGATTACTTAATAACAATGTCTATGCTACACTTTCAGTTCAATCTGTGGATGTGTAAGGCTATATTTATTATATTGAATGAAAGCATACTCATGTGTGAAGTTACTAGACACCGACAGATTCCAGCAATGCTGTAAGGTATCAACAATGACTGGCAGGGCATGGTACCACTAAGGATACAATAGTGATACACATGCATTGGTGGTAACCAACATCTCTCTAATTGGATGAGAGGCCCAACTTAACAAGAAGGAAATCATGCCTGGTGCAGAAAACCTAACCAACTAACCAGGGATAGTGAGGTCATGGATCTTGGTAGAGAACATATAACTGTCACTTCATTAAAACAGCAAAATCCCCAACTACATTCTAAATATTTGCCCTATTATACCCACAGATATGTATAGTTCTCACTTCTCATAAAGGAAACATATGTTTACAAAATATGGAAATTATCACAGAAAATCACAAGGAATATACATGTACAGTTGTGGATCCTAGTCTCAACTGGCATTTCTATAACATGGCTTCTGCGCCTAAGGTTCAAGTATTATTTAGAAGAGGAGATAGAAAGATAGAGCTAGAGGATCAGGAAGTTTGCTTTGAGATTGTATCTGGTAGAACTGTCAGAGAAGCTACATCAATGAAGGCTCACCCACATTACTTCCTAAACATGACCTGCATAAGGATTACATCAGTAGAATGCCAACGTAAATTCACAAGATTTCATCCCTAAACAAAGAATTCTAGGCAGCTAAGGAATTTTGAGGGTGGGGAAGTATTTCCTTAGGGAAGAGCACACCAGTTGGCTATAAAATACCAAATAGTCAACCCTAAAGACATATGCATACAAGAAACATTATACAGACTGAGCACACAAGAGAGTGTATGGGAGATATTGTAGTGAGGAAGGGGAATGATATAATTATATTATAATTACTCAAAATAAAAATATAATAATAAAATAGAGATATTGTGAAGTAAAAGCTGAGGCTCTAAAGGCCCACTTGTGCTAAAAGACCCAAGGAAGGATGTTACACAGTACAAGTGAAGATGTTCACTTTACCTGAAAAGTGGTCTGCTACAAAGGCTGTGAATGAGGATAGAGACATAAGACAGAGAACATTGTATGACCATGATGACCATGATCAAAGCACTGTTGATGTAGCTTCAGCCAAGAAGCAGCAAAGGTTGCTGGCAACCACCAAGAGCCAAGAGGAAGGGATGACATTATTGGCCACCACCAGAAGCCAACTGGTAAGTATGCCATTTCTGGCAACTACCAGGAGCCAAGGGGAAAGGTTAAGCTCTCCTCATGCTGACAGAGGGAACTGGGCACTACTAATCTCCTAATTTCAGATTTCTACTCTTCAGAACTATGAAATAATAGTTTTGTTTTATTAAGAGTTCACTGTATAGTACTTTCTTATGAAAAGTACAAAGAATGCCAGAGTACTTAAAATTACCAGACCCTGAGCTAAACTTCAGCCAGAAATCAGTACAGTACCTCATGAAGTGCTTCTAGTCACACCTACAGAAACAAGTGGAAATAGCAGTATGTTTGTGAATAGAATGATCATATAGACTACTTGAGAACTCAGGAAGTTCCAAGATGCTGGCCCAGTTTGTCCACTTTCTTTTGGTGATTTTTGTTAACTGTTAGCCATTTACATCACAAAATAATCCACCATAGCACCTCAGATGTCCTATGCAGTTAAATGCATAGGGATAAAACTGCTCTGTACCAGGCAAGGTATGTGTATTAAACACTAGCAGGAGGTCTGATCAGTGTGGTAGCATTGTTGCATTCTGTTAAGGGCCTGCCTACATGCTGGAGATTATAGACTTTTGATTTATGCTCACTATGCCTTCAGAGGACAGAGAGGAAGCTAGCTTCCCTGCCTCTTCTTAGGGCACAAGTCTCATTTGGGAGGTTCTATTATCATAAGACTCATGACAGGGACCAGATTTCAACATTTTTTTTTAACTCATTTAGGGGAACATAGGCATTCTGTCTGTAACAGAGAAATAAATACAAATATCTAGAAAGATTTGTCAGTGTACTCTTGCAGGATATTTCATCACCTGGTAAACTGTGAAATTGTTTTGTTTACTGGAAAAACCTGTTTCTAGATGTGGTATGGCTCAGCCTTAGCACACACTTTTAATCCCTCTGACTGGAATACAGACATGCCCTTAATATGCATCTTTAGTCACAAACAATGAAGGTAAAGTTAGTTTGTAGAGAGAAACACCTATGTTTGGAAGTGATGGCTAATTGAGGGGCAGACAAAGTGATGAGTCAGATAAAGATATGAGAGAATATGATATGCCCAACTTTCAAAAGAACAGAGTGCATAGAGAGGTGACTCAAAAGAGAGCAGGACAAAGGAGGAGAGAGTTTTACTGCAATAATTATGTAGAACTAGGAAGGGGTGATCTTATTCAGTAGCTAGTCTCAGAGGCTCAAAACATTCTAGGCCTAGACTAGGTGGTACAGAGGCTAGAAGATTCCAGGCCTAGGTCACCAGATGGACGCAATAAGCTTTGGAGAGAACAGTTACATCAGGTGAATACAATTTACTTTTACAATATAGAAATCTGGAGACATACATATCTTAATCTCTACCTACTGCAAATGTTAATCAAAAGTGAATCATTGGAAATCAAGGACTGGATTTTCTCAACAGATTCCCAAATCTTTTAAAACTACTCATACCTTGTTCCATTTTCTCAAGCTGAAGCTCATTAACTCACCTTTACATGCATGCAAATAGATACCACCCATGCACACAGACTGCTCTGTAAGTCCTCTTACTGTCTGCCTCTGCAAAGTCAGTATTTCCCTAAGAGTTACAATCTCCTCTCAACACATTGATTATGTGGACCAAAACCCTCTGACTCTCATCTGCATGGGCCCAAATAGTCATTATCATAGATTTTCTACTCTGCTCTTTTAATGGAGTAAGCTTTTAGGTTCTGGGTAAGGCTTTGGATTTTTAGACAAAACCTAAAATCTTTTTTAGGTGCAGACAAAGAGTGCAAATAGCATTTTTTTGCTCATCAGTGGAGGTTCCTAGTCTTTCCCTCTATCTGTGCAGAGGTAATTGTGTGCACACACAAAGCTTTCCTTCCTACTCTTCATTTGGCTATCTAGTGAGTATTTGTGTGGATCATTCCCTCTGTGATTGCAGTGACAAAGGGGGGGAAGAAGTGTTGTGCTGAAGCTAGAAGGTTTTTAAGTATTTCTGTGGCTATGACCCTGGACTGACATGAGAAAGTCGATTTCTGTGGGTGGAGCTGTGAGTTTCCATACACAAAGGATTGAATTCCAACCTACCAAAAGCCAACAGATAACAGACCTTGAGGCTTGAATACATCACTCTCGATGTGTCTTTCTCCTAGACTAGCTCAAAACTCCTCCTTTGCTGGGATGAGATTTACCACCCAGCCCCCCAAGTGTCATTGCTTTCTATGAAAAGCCTCTTCCTTCTGCATTAGAAACAAGCACTTACATATCTGAAGATCATTGGCTCATTACACTGATTAGTTCTTTGTCATTAGATGAAGAAACTTCAGGGTTTTATTGGATCAGATACTGGATGATTAAATTTAGCCATGTGGTAGATTCACTTAAGAAACAACAATGAGGAAAGAGGAGCCTTGACAGATTGAGAGTATGGTAGGAGAACAGAATTCCCCCCTGGAGAAGATGGGTAGCAAACACTCCAACAAACACTATCTTCATCAGCACCAAACTCTTAGCTACTATGTCTGGCTCCCTACCACTCAAGTCAAATATCTTGCTGCCGTACTCAAGACAGTCTTCCCTAAGTTTATGAAGGAGGTAAGACTTTTAGATTAAGACCTAAAAGATTAGAAGGACCTGCTCATTCTTAGCAGGGAAGTGAAGGGTTCTTGCAAGGCACTAGGCAATGGGTAGCTATTCTGTAGAATTCTCCAGGTTTCATAGGCTGATTCCTCTGCACTGACCCATACTGTTAGACTGGGTCTTCACATCCATTGTACCTGCTGCTCAAGGAGGAAGATGAACCACACAAAGTCTTTTGAAAGCTTGGTGCTTCCAAAACATTTGTACTATTTCAGCTGATTCAGTCAGAGACCTAGTAGGTAGATGGCAGCTGGCTGGCAAGGATGTTGGATCCCATAGCATCCAATGAACCCACTCAGCATTCTTTCTTTCTTCCAGCTGACCTGTGCCAATGCCGGATGACTTGGCCCTCAGGTTTTCCTGTGTGTGAATGTGGCTTGCTCCCTTTTTAGGACTGTCATTTGAAATCAGATTATTATGGAATGAATGGGCTCAAGGACCTGCTGCTTTGGGCTGTCAGCTGAATCCAAATTTTTGAGTAATTGAGGCCAGGCTGTTAACACGTGCAGCTACTTCTTACTAGGGAGAAATAACTTCTGCCACTGCCATAAGTGTTACACACAGGGGCTCAGCAGGAAGCTGCCTATCAAGAGAAATGCAGATATGAAAGTAGGGTATGTATAGGGCAGGTTTGTGTGAGTGTGTGTGTGTGTGTGTGTGTGTGTGTGTGTGTGTGTGTGTGTAGCAAAACCAGGTCTGAGCAATGAGTAAATGAGATTCCTGCAAAGACTGGAATGGCCCAGGCTCATAATTAAGACATGTTCTTTCCCCACATAGTAAGTTTTTCCTTGTCCTGAGGCTATTTCTACTCCTTAATGCAATAGATGCTTATGTAATCATTTCTGCAAGCAAATTTTGAGCAATACTAATGCTTGGAGAAACATGAAGTAAGTTTTTTTTATGAGAAAAGAAGTGTTTCCAAATGCGCAGCCACTTCCTCCGATAAAGGCATCTCCAGGCAATTCTCAGGGCATGTTATTCTATTTAAAATATGGCTGAGTGGTGCAAGAGCACAGAAATCTGATTAACTTTAAGTTACCATCTCTAGAACTAATACATGTGGTCAGGACATCTCTTACAAATGTCTCATGGAATATGGATTGCAATAGTTGGTTTACTTCATCTTAAGAGAACTGATTTCCTCTCTTGATGCACAGCCATAGTTCTAGCTTCTCCTGTCATGGCACCCATTTTGTTTTCTGTCTAAGACCTTGCAGTACTGTGGGTGTCTTAGTTATTGTTTATTGCTATGAGGAAACACCATGACCAAGACAACTCTTGTTGTTTTAAGCACTTTTTCGGGGCGGGGCGGGAGAGGTCTTTCTTGCAGTTTTTTGAGGGAGTAGCTGGGAGCTTTCTATTGTGATTTGCAGTCAGCGGGCAGAGAGAGGGACACTGGGGACTGGCATGGATTTTCGAAACATCAAAGCCTATCTCCATACCTCTTCCTACAAAGCCACACCCACTCAAGCAAGGTCACAAATTCTTCTTAAACAGTCTACAAACTAGGAGCAAAGCACTCACATTTATAAGCATATGGGGGCCATTCGCATTCAAACCATCACAGTGGGCAAGAGAATGAATCTCAGAGGCCATGACTGTGGGCTGTGGCGTCTATAAACAGTGGGCTCTCCTGGGAATTCCAAAGCCATCTTGCATTCTGCTTAGGCTCTCTGACTTCAGTTTCACTACCTCCCTATAATTAAATATCTGCTTCCCTCATCCTTGTTCTGTCAGAGAATGAATGCACAGATTCAAATTTCTAGGAGGTCCCAGGATCTGTCTCAGCTCCTTCAGTTTTCTCCTCTGCATGAGATGCTGATCCTTGCTCCACTGAAGTTGTATTCTAACCCTAACTGCACAGGAGCATAAGGCACGTAATTGAATTGTGTAACCCCATCCATGCTATGGTTTCCTAAGCTATAAAAGAGAGACACTCTTTACAAAATAGTATATAAAATAGCTATAAAATAGTAATGTTCTTTATAGATTGTTTCAAGGTATAAAAATTCTTTGAACACATTTACCCTAGAGTTTTCCTTTGTATCTTTTGTAGAGCCCTAGTTTTGATGAAGGTATTTATACAAAGGCAGGCATAAAAGAGAAAAGTTGTCAGATCTCCATCTAGCCCACTGTCCATGCTTCGACCAAATCTAAACTACCTTGACTAAGTTTCCTTATAGAGTTATGATTTGGGTAACTTATAATTACCAAAAAAGAAATGAAAAGAAAAGGAAAAGAAAGAGAAGGAAGAAAGAAAGAAAGAAAGAAAGAAAGAGAGAAAGAAAGAAAGAAAGAAAGAAAGAAAGAGAGAAAGAAGAAAATGAAAGCTACTGCCCTGTATAGTATCTTTCTCATAATTTCAGTGTTATATGAGAGTTATTTCAGTATTGTAGAGAGAGCATGGCCAAATAGTTATAATCCTCTTGAAGAGAAGGACTCAAGTCATCTCTAAGTATTCAGCACCCACCCTTTAAAAAACAGTATACTGGGGTTGACATGGAAACACGGACCTCGATCTTTAATCCTAGAACTCAGTAGGCAGAGGTTACTATATCTCTGTGCCTTTAAGACTACCCTGGACTACATATCTTGTTCCTGGCCAGTCTAGATTAAGTATTGAGACTCTGTCTTAAAACAAAA
>JADRCD010236567.1:0-13181 GCA_019843815.1 Montemys delectorum | reverse complement strand
CCACCATCTGCCCCCTGGGGGTCACCTGTGAGTGTCTGTGACTGCCTGAGCAGCCATGCTTCACCTGGAAAGAAGGTTGCTTCCAAGGATGTTCGAGCTAGAGTTGTCACCGTGTGCTACAGTGCCTGTAATCCCAACTCTTGGGAGGTCTGGAAGTAGGATTAGCCTTGGCTACTCAGTAAGTTTGAGGGCAGCCTAGGCTACATGAGCTTCCTCTCAAAAACAAAGTATTTGAAGATAACAAATTCTAAGAAGACTTAGTAATCCTGCTGTAGTGGTTTGTATATGCTTGGCCCAGGGCGTGGTGCTGTTAGCAGGTGTGGCCTTGTTGGAGGAAGAGTCACTGTAGGGCTGGGCTTGGCCAGTCTTCTCCAGTGTGCCTTTGGAACAAGATGTAGAGCTGTCAGCTCCTTCTGTGCCATGCCTGCCAGGACAGGGCCAGGCTTCCACGTGATAACATGGACTGAGCTTCAGAACCTGTAAGCCAGCCCTAATTAAATGCTGTCCTTATAAGGTCATGGTATCTCTTTTGCTCTGACTAAGACGCACCTGCCATTTAATTGTAGTTTCTTTATTTTTAAACATGGGAAACAAAGGATCCTTTTAAGACCTCAATTGATGGCCAGTGAGGCAAAAGTTATTTCTAGCTCTGTTAGAATTGGTTAAATTGCTGGAAATATAGCTTAGGTGCTTCAGTGCTTGTCTTGCATACATGAGGCCCTGGCTTTGATCCGCAACAAAGTGTGTGTGGGAGGGGGAGATTAAGTCCTTCCAGCCTCCTTACAGTACTCATTAGAAAATCTTATTGACCTAAAGGGTTTTGTTTTGATGTACCTCTGAGACCAATGAAGAACTCGGGCATCATTCTTTCAGTATCACTCAAAACTGTAGATCAGTAACAACGCATGCTCTTAGGATGTAATAGGCCCTCGGTGCCATCACCACCACCCCACACTCCTGGAGAAAGTAAAACAAAATCTAAAAAATTATACAGTAATTCCTGGGTAATTATTTTCATGTTATACTGTAAGATTTAAAGACTAGATGAGACGGCTCAGCAGGTAAGGACTTACCTAAAGCCTGGTGCTGGCCCTGGACTCACAATGAAAGGAGAACGGGTTCCTGCAATCCTGTGTTTTCCACATGTGCCCTCTGTGACCTACACATGCCCACATGTATATATGCATGTGTTCACATCACACATGTAAAACTAATAAATGAGTATAATAAATGTTTCTAAAAATCAGAATTTAAAAATCTTGTTTAACATTTCACAATCTACTGTGTAGTTTACTACTAGTATCTACTGGAAGAATAAAGTTTTACCATTTTATCCTAAAAGTTGTACAGACAGGACTTATATCTTATGCAGATTTGAGCATTGCTTTTCAAATTTCAACATTCAGTTTTCTGGGTTCTTAGTAAACATGTGGGTTCTACTTCCATAGGTACTCAAGCATCTGTATTTCATTTCATTGATTTAATTTTGGAGACAGGGTATCACTCTGTAGCCCAGGCTGGCTTAGCCATGCACACTCCTGACGCAGAGTCCATAACTGTGGTAAACTTCTAAGTCACGCCATTACTGCTAGCTTAAGGATAACTGTAGTCTGAGTGCAAATACACCATTTTATGAAATCCAGCAGGAAGGGCCATGAACTCGGGTGACTGTCGGGACCTCAGGCTCTGTCTGTAACACTGGTAATAAGACAAAAGATTCATACAGACTGGTGTCAGCAAGTGGAGAGGGGCAGGAAAGAACTTCTTCCAGGTGGCTTACTCACTTTCCCCTAAGCTGGAAATGGAACCTGGGCCTTGCATTCTGAGTCAGCCTGCACTTCTGATGGAGTCGCTCAGGCCAGGTATATATTTGCCGTTTATACAGTTCTTAAAATACTTTTGTTCTCTCTCTACTTGCAGGAGTTGCTGGGGAGCCCCTTCCTGTGGACAGCGAGCAGGACATTTTTGATTACATCCAGTGGCGCTACCGGGAGCCCAAGGATAGAAGTGAATGATGGCCCCTCCCCACCCCAGGCACATCCCACTAGGGTCCTAATTTATTTCTTAACCTTTGCTATGTAAGGGTTTTTGGTGTTTTTAAGCGATTGCTTCTCCTCTGTGCTTACCATGTACTATAGTCAATAAACTTCTTGAGCTATTATTGAATATCTTCTTAGCAAATGTGTTTAAGTTTAGTTATGTTTGTGATCACAGTACCATGGGTTTACTAGAGAAGCATAAGAGCTGATGTGATAGATGGTGTTTAGTGAATTTTCATTTCCACCTCACATTGCAGCCAGTCTTCCCCGCTTGTCCCCTGTCCACCCTTTATAGATCAGCTGGCTCTCCCAGAGCTATCTCTGGAAGTTGGTTCAGTTTAGAAATCAGGGGCTGCCAGGCTAGTGGTACACATCCTTAATCCCAGGACTTGGGAGGCAGAGACAGGCAGATCTTTGTGAGTTCGAGGCCAGCCTGGTCTACATACTGAATTCCAGGATTCCAGAGCTACATAGTGAGACCCTGTCTAAAAGGAAAAGGGGTGGGGGTGAGAAAAAGAAACAAGGGACTTCATAACTGTAACAACTTTCTTTGACCATTTCCCATTTGCATTATATACTGATAACTAGAAGAACAGGTGTGCGCATTATCTCAGGTGGCAGGCCTTCATCTGACATGACTCACAAGTTGATGGCACCTCACTAGCATTCACTTGTTTATCTGTTAAGCAGTCCACTGTGTACCAAATATCATGTTGTACACAAACAGACAATTTCAGTTTTTTTAAAGGTTTATTTGAACAAATTGAGTCATGGCATCTGGATTGTTTTATTGTAGAGTCCTGTCAGTATTGTAGACAGTAGACACAAAGCCAAAAGTAATAACTCATCCCAGTGTGACATCTCAGTATTTGCTCTCTGTCTGCTTCAGTTGCTAGAAGATTCGGCTTTATGTGCTAGGTGGAATATGCTCGCCTGAGGTAAGAGGATCATGAGTTTGAGGCCAGCCTGGGCTATATAGCTTACTTTGAGACCCTGTCTCAGAACCCTTCCCCCTCCCAAAAAAAAGCATCCAGGAGGTAGAGGCAGTTGGATCTCTGAGTGCAAGGCCAGCCAGGGCTACACAGTGAGACCCCTGTCTCAGAAGATAAAATAAAAAATACAATAAAATTAGTGCCAGGGATTCTGTGTAAACACAAAGACGAGTCCCATGTTTTACAATTTAGATTCTTTGGCAAACTCTTAGCCTTGAATGTTGTCGGTTACCGGTCACCTGACTTCGACACGATAGTCCAGGCCCACAGTCGCAGCGCTGGAAGATTTCTGGGGCTTGAGCAGTGTCTTTGTGGCCCCTCCTGGAGCAGACTTGTCCCTCTTGTAGAACTGGCTTGCAAATTTTTGTCCAAAAATGGCGAGCACAGCAAAGTCCAGGGCCACAGTCAGAGGTTCTAAGACAGCTTTCTCCCTCCTGTCCTGTAACAAGTTAAGCACAGGCTCTAGAGGCAGTAGATGGCTTGTGTGTGTGTGTGTGTGTGTGTGTGTGTGTGTGTGTGTGTTTGTCTTATCCTAATGAGTTGAGATTAGGGGTCTAGGAATAAAAGCTACTACCTACAGAGCCTATATATAAAATAGCAAAGCCAATGGGACGCATAGGTCTCACACAATAAGGGAAATTAGAGCTCTACCTAACAAACACGTCAAGAAAAGAAGTGATTTCCTGAGAAATAAGTAGCACTCCACAAAGTTTGCTAATAACAATTTTTAATGAACATTGAATCCTTTGCTTACAAAGGGCCCAGCTGGCCCAATGCTGTGAGCAAGAGTGGCTCTTGCACCTCTTCATTTTCAAATATTCTTTTATTTGAAGACTTTAATTTGAGACTCCTATTTTGTTTTTAAACAAAAGAAATTGTAAATTCCCAAATGTGGTGGCAAACACCTTTAACCCTAGCAGAGGCTGAGTTCCAGGACAGCCAGAGGTACAGAGACCCATTTGTATTTTGTACAAGTTTGGAGCATCCACTTTAATCAGCCTTGTATACTGACGCTATAGAAAAGGAAAGTGGCGTTTGTTACACCCCTGCGAGGGAAAGCCCTGGGTTGGGCGGTTTTCTCCCTGAGCTGTCATCACAGGGGTCTTGCCCTGTACTGGCCAGTGGAGTCCCTTGAGCTGATCCAAGAGCTTACAGACATGGGCTGAGGGAGGCTAGTCTCAGCCTTTGGGCTGGGGGGGGGGGGAGAAAATTGTTTTTAAAATAACCTATGCTCTCAGAATGATGTTCTTACCCTTATTGCTTTGTGGTTTCTTCGCACTGGGCTTCCCCTGAGGTCTGTCTTCCTCCGCTGGCCGTTTGGTGGTTCCTGCATAGGTGCCATGTTGGCCATCAGTGTTTCTGTCCATCACTGGCCTTGTGTCTTCCACTGCAGTACAAACATCTGAGGGACAACCAGTAGCGTTAGTGACTCTGAAGACAAGTACAGGTGTGCCATTATTGTAGTGCCCAAGAATTTGGCAGCACTTCTATGTTCCATTTTATAATATATTCCAGAGACATAAGTATATGCTCACATATAACAAAATAATTGATTAATAAAATCTCATTCAATGTAGAAAATCCCAAACCAGTCCACCTCGAATCCGCCCTTAAAAATCAATCTATCCCTGTCACTGGTCAAAGGTGTCGCCAGGTAGTAAATGATTTTGCTTCACCAAAAAAAAGACAGCTACACAAATTTACTTCAACCAGATCCAAGAATGCCTAGCCCGTCCCCCATGGTCAGTCCTATTCTGCATGACTCCAACGATGCCATCAGATTGAAGCCCCTGAGGCTTGGAGCCCAAGATCGCTCACCATTCACACAGACTGTTCCTGGGCAGCACATGGAGCTCCTCTGGCACCGCCTTCGAACTCTGAGGCACGTGGCACAGAATGACCGTTCATCATGAAGCGCGAAGCAGAATTTCCCTATGCTGCAGTCCCCGTCTGATGCACACCGTGAGCCCTATGGAGGGAAACTTGTCACAGGCTGGGAAATTCCGTGAGACCTAAGAGGTCTTTATCCACAGCATGAGTTGGGAGGCCAAACTCTAATGACAGTGGGATGCTGTGGCCAACTTTGGGCACCATTTTAATTTTTTAGTATAATTGGTTTTCTCCTAAAAAGAGTACATCAAGCTACCTGTGAGAAGACCTTGGCTATTCTGGAACTTGTGTTTGGAAATTTGTCTTTAATCAGTTATGGACCATGCAAAACCAAAGTTCTTCATGTGTGTCTTACATATGACAACTATAAGTCCCATTGTCACTCCATTCCCTGCTCCCCAACTGTCCTTTATTATGTATACAGTGTACACACTGCAGAGAATAGTGTAACGTATAGTATCCATAGATGATAATGACCCCTCAAACAATCCTGTGAAGTAGACAGACGGTTACAATGATGGATCATGTCCTAATGTGTTCAAGTCCTAACTCCTACACACCTGCTGTGTAATTGTGGTCCAAATTCCTGTCTTTATCATTGCTAGATAGAAATCTATGCCTATCTCAACTTGTAAGGGAGATAGGTAAGCATAAAGGCCTAGCATATGGCACTGCTTTCATTAGGTACTAATTTGGAGATAAATGTTGGGCCCTGAGCAGAAAGCCATTTGATCTCCTTTTGCTTTGCATGCCTTTTTGAGAGATTTTTATAAGCAGTTAGGTTGGCTTCTGACTCACTGACAGCTCGTTAATTCTGCATTCCCTGCCTCCTGAGGCTTAGGATTACAGTATGTGCTCTTTTCATAGTAAATGATAAGAGAGCTGGATTTTATGTGCAAGTGCAGTCATACATAAAGTCACTCACAGGTGAGGGTGCCCTGCCTGATACAATGCTATCTTTGCGGTTGGTCTCAGTGTTCCTTTGATTTAGCCACACTTACCTTCCCAGTGCCTTGCACATCCGTGGAGCTCTTGATGTTGTTAAAATCCAGAACCAGAGCCCCCAGGGGTGAACAGAACCAGCTGAGTCCAAGCAAGGCCACCAGTACCATCCTCAGTCACTCTGGTCTCTCGGGAGCTCCAGGACCCCTTGAGTCTTCGAAGGCTGGGCTGCTGAGTGGTCCTAGATACAATCTGCAAGTTGCCCACAGAGGCCTTTTCTGAAAGAGAGAATCCACCCAAGGAAGGTGTGTTAAATGAGACACGCCAGGTCTGATCAGCATGCTTCTCCAAAACTATTTATAGCCAGATGTGGCCCCTCTTCTCCCTTCCAACCCTCTTTACCCCACACAGGCTACAACAGATCCCTTCAAATCTTTGATCAATAGTTCAAAACAAGGACTCAGTGGAAGAGACCAGAGGCAGGGCCACAGCGGCTGTTCCTCCAGGCGGGAATCCCTCTTAATTACCGCATATCAAAGTCAGTTCAAAGGGCTCCCTGCAAAGAAGGATGTTGGTATCAAAGGCAGCTCTGATAATCACCTGCATTTCCGACCCTCAATCCTTTGAGAGGAGGGGCAGATGAAGATGTGTCTACACAGCTAATTGTACTCAAAGAAAGAAGAGCTCACGTTAGCCAATATGCTGTAGATGTATTAAAAACAAAACAAAACAACAAAAACAACAACAAAAACCTAATGAACCACTAAACCTACCCTACCCTGAAGTTTAAAGTGGAGAAGGGTTACTTCTGTTTAGCTCTGACATCTGGACTCTAAAGTTAGGGGTAGGGGTAGGGGTAAGAGAAGGGGTAGAGTTAGGAGTAGGGTTAGAGTTTAGTTAGGGTTAGAGTTAGGGTTAGAGTTAGGGTTAGGGTCTGATAGCTTCCAAATTGTGAAATGCTGTCTGTCACTTGTTTTGTTCAGATAGATAACATTGGGAAATCACTGTTCTTACAATGAAAATTGAACTCTTTGAAGTTAGTTGTTTTATTAGAAAAATAGTGAGGCGCATAAAATCTGATTTTATTTTCAAGTGTCTTAATTAATTTTTAAACTGATACATAAGAGCATAAATTGATACCTGCAGTTCCAAAGCTTGGCAAGTGGAGGCAGGAGGATCGGGAGTTCAACGTCAGTCTTCGCTACCTAGCAAGTTGGACTCTGACACAAAAAATAATTTTTTAAGATTTTAACTATGTACCTGGTGTGTGTGTGTGTGTGTGTGTGTGTGTGTGTGTGTGTGTGTGTGTGTTGGCTCATGTAACTGCAGTGTCCAGAAGGAGGCCAGAAGATGGTGTCAGAGCCCTGGAGGTGGAGTTCCAGTAGGTAAGCTGCCTGGTATGGGTTATGGGTGCTCTTCATTGCTTCAGCCATCTCTCCTGGCTCTAAATTGAATTTTTGGTTTGGTTTGGTTTGGTTTGGTTTGGTTTGGTTTGGTTTTAGAGACAGGGTTTCTCTGTGTAGCCCTGGCTGTCATGGAACTCACTCTGTAGACCAGGCTGGCCTCAAACTCAGAGATCCTCCTACTTCTGCCTCCCAAGTGCTGGGATTAAAAGCGTGTGCCACCACTGCCTGGCTTCCTAAGTTGATTTCTGTTTTACTTTGTTTTGTTTTTCAAGACAGGTTTTCTTTGTGTAAGAGCCCTGACTATCTTAGACTCATTTTGTAGACCAGGCAGACCTCAAACTCACAGGAATCTGCCTTGCCTAAATTGAACTTTTTTTAAAAATATCTACTTTCATCCTTTTTCATATATATATGCGTGTGTGTATACATACATATATACATACATATATATGATATATGCATATGTGTGTATATGTACACATATATATACACACATATGTATATGCGTATACATACATATATACACACATATGTATATGCATATATATATAGTACTCCTGCCTGGCTGAAGCATCCTCCTGCCTCTGCCTCTGATTATCACCCACCACCAAAGCGCTTGCTCGGCTGTTACAGAAGTTTTGAATACTTTAAGGAGAAAACAAACTGGATGCAGAAGGAAAACGGCCTTTTAGTCCTCCTCACATTCTTTTCAGTCTGGCCTGAGCCTAGGCCTGTTAAAAATCTAACAAGGCAGGGGTCTGGGGAGTTGCAGAGCACTTGCAGCTCTTGTATAGGACCTGGGTTCAATTCCCATCACCCACACAAAGGCTCACAACCGTCTGTAACTCCACTACCAGGGAATTGGATGCTCTCTTCTGACCTCATCAGGCTCCAGGCACACACGTGATGCACAAATACAGATGCAGGCAAAACACTCAGATAAATAAAATAATAAAATCTTTAAAATGTAAATAAATCTAACAAGCACACTTCTCTGTTGAGTGGCGTTGCTGAGTCATCCCTCAGGAGCCCGTTGCAGCCAGGGGCCCATGGGACATGCTGAGGACATTATCTGCAGGGAGTTCCCAGACAGGGCTCTGCTCTCAGCAGCACCAGGCCAGGGGCCTCTCTGTACAGTCCCTTGCTGGCAGTGATGCTCTGGGGACCGGAACTTCCTCTTCCTATTTATACTTGCATCACGTGCACTGCTAACATCAAAACTCTGCGTAATTCAATAAGCATGAGAAGTAGGGGAGTGATAGAATCCATTTTAAAGGTAGAAAATCATGGCCGGGAAAGAGCCCAGCTGCCTTCTGTGTGGTGTCTCTGTTTCCTGTGCCCACCTGAACTGCACAGATTGTCAGGGAACCAAAGGCTTTAGGGTGGGAGAATGGATACATAGGAGAACCTATAGCATGAGCCATTAAGTTATTGTGACTGACCTTTAGAAATAAACTGTAAAATTAAGGATCTGGGATGCGGTGAGGGGCTCAGGATGCTGCCCTCTTATTGCAAGCACTGAAAAGTCTAAATGGGGCAGAACTTTAGAGGGGACATGATGTAGACCTTCTAGAGAAAGAGATATGTGTTCCCTGGACAACTAATATTGGAGATGATTTTTGTGGGATGTAGGTTAAGAGGCACATGGCAGTGGGGGGAGGGGACAGGGCACATGCCTTTAATCCCAGCATGAGGAGTCAGAGGCAGGCAGGTCTCTGTGAGCGTGAGGCCAGCCTGGTCTATAGAATGAGTTCCAGGACAGCCAGGGCTACATAGAAAAACCCTGTCTCAAACAACAACAACAACAACAAAAACAAAAAGAAAACAAATAAAAATAAGCAAACAAAAATAGGTCCGTGTCCTAGATGGATGATGGGTTCTGATCTGGAGATGAGTATTGTCGTTTGGAAGTGGAATGGGAGAGTCTAGAGGGATAGCAATTTTCTTTGAGGAAAGTTCTCCAAATAGTCACCTTGGCTAGATGTCTAATATCAGTCAAGGTGTGAGATTAACTACTGTGCTTTCTGGGACTAGCACTCTCCAGTCAGTGGATGCAGTCACACACACACACACACATACACACACACACACACACACACACACACACACACACACCCCACAGCGTGCAGAAAACTCTCTTCCCTTGGCTGCTTGCTTGCTTTTTCATCTAGGTGGTAAGCCCTGAGAGGGTAGGACTCTGAGCATCTTTGGATACTCCGACTTGAACACCAAGCACATAATAAAAGCTCTTTTAAATGGCGGGATTGTACTCTGTAGCCGAGGCTGGAGGGGAACTGTGAATTGCAAGTGTGTCCGAGCAGACTTGACAAAGCTCTGAGACTTTCTGTGTTACACACAACATAGAGATAGATGGGATCTTTGGGATGTGCAGCAGGTTGCAGGGGCAACTTATAGAAAAATGAGTGTGTGGGCCAGGCAGCGGTGGCGCACGCCTTTAATCCCAGCACTTGGAAGGCAGAGGCAAGTGGATTTCTGAGTTTGAGGCCAGCCTGGTCTACAGAGTGAGTTCCAGGACAGCCAGGGCTATACAAAGAAACCCTGTCTTGAAAAATCAAAAAAAAAAAAAAGAAAGAAAAAGAAAAGAAGAGAAAAATGAGGGTGTTTTGGTTTCTGGCTCTGGAAAGCCGGAGTCCACAATGGCCGGGACAGCAAGGCTGTGGGCAGCAGGCATGACTGTAAGAACAGGAAGCTGTGAGCTCACCATCTGCAGCTCCAGGCATGACCCAAAGAGAGCAAACTGCAGGGACACAATGTCTTTTACTCTCACAGCTTGCCCCCAGGGGGTAGTCTTCCTCCAGAAAGGCCACAGGACCTATATACACCTCCTGACACAGGTAACACCAAGTGTTCAGATGCCTGAGGCTATGGGGGACATTCCTGACTCTAACTAGCACTCCTAAAACTCTGAGGTGTTTCTCACTACTGTTGTTCGAATGGTAAATGTCTCCCGAAGGTTTGTGTGTTTGAACCCTTGCCCCTAGTTGGTGGTTCTGTTCTGGAAGGTTGTGGAACATTAAGGAGATGGCACCTTGCTGGAGGAAGTGAACCACTGGAGACGGACCCTTAGGCTTGGTCCCCCTTCCTGCCCAGTCTCAGCTTCCTGGCTGTGGACAGGATGTGACCAGCCACCTCATGCTCTGTCACTGTGCCTGCCTCACCATGATGGGCTGTGTCTATCCTTAAAGCATAAGCCAGACGAACCATCCTCCCTCTTTTAAGTTGCTTCTTGTAAAGAGGGAGGAAAAATCAAATAGATTAGTCTCAGTAATAAGAAAAGTCACTGCTATCCATTTTCCAGGCCGGCGCTTTATGCCACATGTGAACTCCAACAGCAAGCTATAACATTGCTTTCCTATGCTAGTGCAGTACAGCAGAGATAAATCTCCCTGTCCCTCCAGGCCTCATTTTACAACAAGGCTACCATTACTTTTTTAAAAAGATGTATTTATTTTATGTATTTGAATACCCTGTGGCTGTCTTCAGACACACCAGAAGAGGGCATCAGATTCCATTACACATGGTTGTGAGCCACCACATGGTTGCTGGAAATTGAACTCAGGACCTCTGGAAGAGCAGTCAGTGCTCTTACCCGCCGAGCCATCTCTCCAGCCCAAGGCTTCCATTTCTGGCTCTGACTAGTCTGAGTAATTTAAAGAAGAGTGGAAAGATGATGGCAGGGTAGCTTGGAAAAAGACTTTGGTGTATCTTCAAATACACCAAAACCTGCCAAGGCCACTTGCCTGTCAGTAACCAGCGACCACCTCAGTGATTTAAGGATTAGCGACAGTGCAGAAAGCAAGAAAGCATTTTAAGGTGCCTGCTCCTTATGAAATATCTTCCACAGACTCCCATGGTTGGACACTTGATTCACAGATGGAGATAGCTATTGGACCTTTGGAGGGGACACTGTCACCAGCCAAGGGGGACATTGTCACCACAACAGCAGCTGCATAAGGAGTTTCTCTAGAGACCTCTGCCCAGGCCAAAATGAGATTCACTACTACAACAAAGAAATGGATCTCAGGGAAAACCAAACAAGAAGCAAGTTGACTGCAGTTTTTCTGTGTTGTTGTTGTTGTTTTTGTTGTTGTTGTTGTTGTTTGAGACAGGGTCTCTTTATGAAGTCCTGGCTGTCCTGGAACTTTCTATGTAGACCAGGCTGGCCTCAGACTCACAGAGATCCTCCTGCCTCTGCCTCTTGAGTGCTAGAATTTAAAGGTGTGTGCCAGCGTATCTCAGCTTTTCAACAAAATTAAGTTACATTTATCTCTTTACGTGTGTGTGTGTGTGTGTGTGTGTGTGTGCGTGTGTGTGTGTGTGTGTGTGTGGTGTGTAATGTGGTATGTGTAGTGTGTATGTACAGTATGATGTGGTGTGTATGTGTATGGGGTGATATGATGTGATGTGTGTGCATGTGTGTTGTATGGCACTGCACATCATACAGAGGTCAGAGGACAACTTTCAGTGGGTGGGTGTTCTTTTTATAAGACGTAGCTCCCAGGGGTTGACGTCAGATCACCAGGCTTAGAGGAGCAAACCCCTTTACCCCCTCAGCCCCTCACTGGCCTGAGGTTGAGTCCTTTACAATGGCTGGTTTTGGCTCTCGGGCTACATCTCCATTGGTCCCTGAGGCCCCTCCACCTTTGTTTTCTGACATTTACCCATAGAGGAGAACTTGTAGCAATGTTAAAAAATCAAAGATTTTTACTTAGTAAACAAAATCGTAAGGTCTATTTAGGGGGGAAAGACTTTGCATCGTAAAAACTCAAGGTTATACTTCGTTTTAGCCGTAAGTACGGTCTGATTAATGTCCTCAGTCTAGGCTCAGGTGTCTCTGGGAATGAATCATCTGGCCCTAAGTGAGCACAATTTATTGTCTTTGACAAGATGTCCTTGGAAAATACATTCTGTCTCTCCGGCCATTAGGTTCATATATATACATATATATGCATAAATTCAGATGTAATACATACACACACACACACACACACACACACACACACGCATACACTTACTGGGGAGTGCATGCACACATCATGGAAGTCAGAAGACAGCTGTGGGGGTCGGTTTCCTCTTTCCAGCATTCTGGTTCTAGCAACTGAACTGGGGTTCAGCAAGTGCCTATGCCTGCTGAGCCACTTCACCAATCCATTCGTGGGCTCCTGTCAGTGTAGTCTAAAACCTCGTGCTTATGTCAGCAGGGACACCAGACCAGGCCCGGGGAACAGACCTTCCTCCTCTCAGCCTTTTCTCCCCTAGCTTTCTGTTTTGCCTCAGCATGACGCTCTGAGGTGGCTCGCTCCGGGCAGACCTCTGAGGGGTATGACCCACCCCAATGGAAGTTTGAGATGCAATGCGACCAGGCAGGGTGAATACCCAATGCCACAAGGTTATGCCATCCTGTCATGACGCCCTGTGTCTCCTGAAGCTGTAAGTGAAGACAAATCTCAAGTGGATTTAGTTTTCTGTTTGGTGTGTGTGTGTGTGTGTGTGTGTGTGTTGGTCTGTCCACTGTCCAAAATAACTAATACATGTTCAAAGGAGCCTTCCTGTCCTTGGTCAGCCCACTGAAGCGCACATGAGGCCTGCAGTAGCCAGATCCTTGCGGAACCCAGCTGGGACCCCTTGAACACCAAGAAGCCCCATAACTTAGCTGCCTTTTGAAGAGTCACTACCTGGTACCCAGTAGCTGCAGAACAAAGCAAGCCTCTTGCGCAGCTGGCCTGAGATGCTGTCATTGTGATGCCCCAAGGCAAGGATTACGGTTTAACTGAAAAGATCAAGCCGCTTCTCTTATTTTGTAGTAAACACCTGGGCCAAAAGAACTCTCCTGTTAGATGCTGCTGAATAAGCTGAGAGGAAATGAAAATTCCCCAAAGAAATTTCCACCA
>JADRCD010236566.1:10365-32885 GCA_019843815.1 Montemys delectorum | reverse complement strand
AGAGAGAGATCGAAGGAGGGAGAGAGGGAGAAAGGAAACAAAGACAGTTAAACATTTTTGTCCTGGTGAGCAAACTTTAAGAGCTCTAAGACTGACCTGATCCTAGAGTCAGGCTAAACTTTTCACCTTAATGCTTACATTGAGTTTACACAAACGAGTGTCTTCATATTTATGAAATGCACATGCTCACGGCACTTATGGATGGGCTATCAACCTAGAGCTGTTATGGTTTGAATGGGTAGCTTAGCCATTAACGCAGCAGTGTGAAGGGTAGAACCTTTAAGAGGCCATAAGGGCAGATCAGGGATGTTGAAGAAGTGGACTCACTAAGAGTGTGAGCTCTCTCAGAAAGTGGTACTCTGGCTTCCTCGTGCAACCTCTGACCCTTCTGCCTCTGGCCTCGTGACAAAGCATAAAGACCCCAGGAAGATGCCAGTGCCTTGATCCTGCTCCTCCCAAGCTTCAACACAGTAGTAAACAAATCTCACGTGTATGTAGACTACTCACTCCATCTGTGATGTTCTGTTCTCGCAGCACAAAGGGAGCTAAGCTACTCTGAGAAGGCTCAGGAAAGCAGAACAACAGCTAGCAGGCCCAGAGACATTCTTCTGCATTGGCTACTCTGACATATTTTGAGATCTTTTAAACGTAGTAGAAGACTTTACTTACTTATTTTGTGCTTCTGGGAGTTAGACCCAAGGTGTCACATACTCTACCATCCATCTATAACCCCTGCCCCACATGATATTTTATATTCCTAACTATGAGAAGGACGAGGACCGGTTGTTGTGCCTTGGCTCAAGCTCCAGCAGCTCTTGTTGAGTAAACTAGTGTGAATAAGCTCAGTGAGCTGTCTGCTCTTAACCCCCTGTGGAAGACCTCATGGTAGCAATTATGCCTAATAAGAATATTTTAAAGTTTAAGTAAAAAAGAACTTCATGACCAGAGAGATGCTCACTGAGTAAAGGCACTCACCAGGACTGTCAGCCCAAGTTTCATCTCTGGGCCCACTAAAAAGTAGAAAGGAGAGGACCAGCTGATGCCACAAAGTTACCTGCTGACCTCCATACAGACACTGTGGCACACATGTGCCCATGCACACACACATGTACATACACATACACATATACGCACATGCACCTTAGCACATACACACACACACATGTGTACATATATACACATACATGCTCACACAAATATGCGCACACACACACACACATACACACACACACACACTCATGAACACAAACAATAAATGAGAATTTAAAAACGTGTAAAAGAACTCCACATAATCTCTAGCTATTAGAAATTTTACTAGGGGCCACTTTCCTGCCACATTTTGTGGATTTTTTTCATTTTCCTAACTATAATAAAATGCTCAATCAGTTCTCATATATAGGACCACAAAGTAGAAGGTATGTAGATTGATTTTTATACTAAAAAATGAAGTACTTAAAATTCTTTAACTATTTGATATTATTATCTACTGACTCTATTTATTCTGAATGCAGATAAGTTTTTGTGAACAATCCATCAGAAAAGGAACACAACGAAAGTGTATTCTGTACACTAATACTCCTACAATAACAATTGATGACACCAACAAGCTCTCACTATTGAAGTGTTCAAGTACAAATTCATTTTCACTGGCAGAAGCATTATGGATGTCACAGTGACAGAGACTGTGTCACCAGATCAACAACAATAACAAAATTGACAAATTTTTCATATTCATGAGGCTGCAGTTGCAATGGGGAAATTTCGTTATGGTGAAGAAAAAGAAAGATGTGACATTTGTTTTTAAGTGTTGCTGTGAAAAACTTCCATACATTGTAACATCTTAAAGCCACTCTGTTTATTATCTCAGAGTTCTAGGACGCAAAGGTCTGCATGGGCGTGGGTCTCTCTGAGGTCAGGGTCTCAGCGGACTAACATAAAGTTATTTGCTGGACTGCATTTTTACTTGAGGACAGATTCTTAAAGACTGCCTGCAGGACGCTGTTCGCTGCAGACACAGGGCTGAGGTCTCTGTTTTCTCCGTTAGAGGTGACTTTTAGTTCAAGACTAGAATGCCCGTTAGACATCTCACAAAGCCTTGTCTATCTTCACACCAAGAAGTCAGGGTCAAACCCTTCTCAAACTTTCCCTCTCTCTTAGTTCTTCTTTCTTGGGCCACCTTGGGAGAAAGTTCTTGGCTTTGGAAGAACCTGTGTAATTAGTTAAGGCCTTCTAAGATAATCTGCCCTCTATAAGGCCAGTGATTTCATTTAGCACAACTAAGAAGTGACATGCTATCACGGTCAAAATTCCAACGCTGTCCAAGACTGTTGACACACTGGGACCCATCCCAGAGAAGAGTATTAGGTTAATACAATTAGTTTTAAGTTCGTGTCACATACAGTAGGAAAAACTAACAATGCACTTTAGTAAAGTTTTTGTAAGTTCTGAAGGTATACGTTTTCGAAGGTTTATAACCTAGATATATCTGCACAAATTATGAGTTAAGAAAAACACTGAAATAAATACAGAGATTGTCCCTTACTATATTTCTCTTCTGTGTTAATGCAAGATATTATAAAGGCATTTTGAATATCTCTATCCAAATGTGTACATTTTTCTACGTGTAGCGCAATCAATTTAATTAATATTTTCTCACTTTCATCCCTTCTCTGGTTTCTACTCTTTAACTGCCAGACTGTCAAATCTCTGTGTGTCTCTTCAACTCAGATCTAAAAACCAGCAAGGAAAATGATTAATTGGAAGAACATTTATGCTGATTCTCGATGCCAGGGCGTCACAGTTTTTGACTGGTTAATTGCCATAGAATAGGCAGATTTTAGGAAAGTTTGAAGCGCGTTAGAGAGCTGTACATTAGGAAGTAGAAGGAGGTAACTGAATCAGACCACTTCAAATGCAAGCAGCGGCATAAACAACAACCCTTAATATAAACAATAACGTGGATGTTTGTGTACGTCCATGTACACTCCCCCTGGGAGGGCCTGAATCGGGACTTGCTTCCCCTGGTTCTATAGCTCTGAGGCTTGCCTTAGGTGGGGTTGGAAATGCCCTAGAATGGCTCTTTGTTGATTTTCCTTCATGCTAGAGCCTAGTTCTGCTGCAAAGCAAAGTGCTATTGAATTTGCTCACTCAGGCAGAACACTCAACAGGAAGGAAGGAAGCGGCCATTCTTTCTGGTCCTATTGTCTGACCACCCGGCTTAAGCAATCAAACAGCTCTGTGGGTTTTCTTTTTCCTTTTCTTTTTTTCCCCTTCTTCTTCTGGTGGGCACTGGGGAGGGGGGTGGGATGTATAAGAACTGGCTCTTTGGTTTTCACTCATATTTGTACAGTTGGGGGGCATCTTTTTATGGCTTACATTCAGATACCCAAGTTTTTTCAACAGCAAAATATAGGAGGGGGGTGAGACTGTACACATTGGAAAGTGCAGCCAGTGTGTATCGATGTGTTGGGATTCCTCGGTGGTTGTATTTTGAACATAGAGAATAGCAAGTGTTCCATTTCACTACTAGAGTCAAGACCAGGCAGCAGTTCTAAGAGATGGCATCAGAGGCTCTGGACCCTTCCTCCCATTTCCAGTAGGTCCTTTCCCCTCTGAAGTCGCTTTTCTTTCTTCTTTTGGAACAGATAGTCTAAAGATAATACCTTGTTCCACATGGTTATATTGCTATCTAGTGTAGAAAGATGTATTCAGAAAACTATATTGTATTTACTTATGTATTACTCTGTATGTACTTAGAAAAATATATGCTGCTAACTCAATATAGAAAGATGTATTTAGAGAAATATAT
This sequence comes from Montemys delectorum, assembly GCA_019843815.1. Taxonomy (NCBI): domain Eukaryota; kingdom Metazoa; phylum Chordata; class Mammalia; order Rodentia; family Muridae; genus Montemys; species Montemys delectorum. The sequence continues at coordinate 29,077 of JADRCD010236566.1, read as the reverse complement.
TCTCCTAATAAACAACATTAAGATTCTGAGGGGGAAAGGTCTTCAATGAAAATGGGCAATCATAAGTCAGGAAGTGAAATAAAGGCTGGCTAAATAAAAATAATAAGCTATGGGCTAAAGAGAAGGCTCAGCAGGTAGGAGCACTGACTGCTCTTCCAAAGGTCCTAAGTGCGGATCCCAGCAACCACATGGTGGCTCACAACCACCTGTAATGAGATCTGATGCCCTCTTCTGGTGCGTCTGAAGACAGCTACAGTATATTAAGCTGGAGCAAGAGGGGCCAGAGCGAGCAGGGCCGGAGCGAGTGGGGCTGTCCTGAGTTCAATTCCCAGCAGCCACATGATGGCTCAGGGCCATCTGTACAGCTACAGTGTACTCATACACATAAAATAATAAATAAATAAATCTTTACCAAAAACTAAACTGTATGACTAATATGTTTCTTTTCTTTCTTTTTCTGAAATGATGTCTTGCTACGTAGTCCAAGTTTTTCTGGTACTTTCTGTTTAGTTGAGCTGGGATGGACCCCTGATCTTGCTATCTGGAGCACTGGTATTATAAGCGTGTATCACCCCAGGTAACAAGCGATCTTAGTTTTAAAACACAGCGATCAAAAGGCTCACATCATTTGTTTTGAATATGAAGTTTAGTGGAAGTGGAAAAGATTTAAGATCTTAAGAGTAATTGCATTTACATTTTACGGAGAAAACGGCTCTTGGGGAGCACGAGCTTCCGGCATTTTCCAGAAGATGACCACAGTTGTGTTTTACAAACATTAGGAGCCATGAGAAGTCGACGTTTACCATGGGTTGTCTGGGCACTCTCTGACAGTCTCTTAGAAAACTTGGCACAGCCTTTAATGAGGAATAACTCGGATTGTCAAGTATGAGTGATGGCAGAAGCCTTGAGGGAGAGAGGTGGTCTTCAAGCCCTAGTGATGTCCACAAATGGGCACAGCAGAGGACATGCTCTCATCTGGGGTTTGTAGAGTGTTTTCTTTCTAGGGAGCTTATACAAGGGGAAGCCTAGGACTGGACTGTCTTATGAATTGGGGTTTCTTGTCTCTCTGTGTCTGTGTGTCTTTTTCTCCCCTTACCCCCTCCTTTATTTTCCTCTTCTCCCTGCTTCTGCACCTCTTATTTTAGAAAGTGCCTCAAATAGCCCAGGCTGGCCTCAGATTTTGCTATGTAGATGGGGAGGACTGAATATCCTGCACCTCTGCTGTACAGGGATTGCATGCCCAGCGGAATGCGATACCCACAAGGATGGCAACAGCTCAGTATTTTAGCGACCAAGTGTTCCTGGATGTGCATTTTATTAGATTGTGTTAGAATACAAGGTTTTTTTTTTTGTTTTTTGTTTTTTTTTTAAATAGTCATTTAAATTGTTGATTTGAATTTTGTAAAAAGTTATTAAATGAACTTTGGCTTGGTGTTTGGCACTATTTCCAACATGCTCCAGAATATTGCTCCAGAATATTGTCCTGCATTTTGTACTACATATTTATATAGAGGAGAACTCTCAATACTAATGAAAGAATAAAAATATCAATAAGCTCTGAAAAATGCTGAAGATGCTTTATATCCTACAGTATCAAATATTCAGCCTGGATTTAATTCTTTATGGAACAATAAAGAAGATGGGTACATCTTCTTTTGTAAATTTAATCTTTAGCAAATAGTAAACTACATGTGTATCAAAGAATTGTTTTAAGATAATTTTGTAACGGCTTCTTGTAGTAAATGTTGGATTAATATGTCTATTTTATATGCTTATATACCTGGGGCTGCATAACAACTTTTTGGATGAGAAGATGTCAGCAATGTAAAGCTTAAGAAAGCTTGATCTGCCGGGCGGTGGTGGCGCACGCCTTTAATCCCAGCACTTGGGAGGCAGAGGCAGGTGGATTTCTGAGTTCGAGGCCAGTCTGGTCTACAGAGTGAGTTCCAGGGCAGTCAGGGCTACACAGAGAAACCCTGTCTCAAGAGGAAAAAAAAAAAAAGAAAGCCTGACCTAGAGCAGGCCTGAGTTGGGTGTGTCGGGGGTAGTCCTTGCTCATTTTAGAACCTTTCCCCTTACTAGCCTGGGGTGGTGGGGCCCACCTTTAATCCCATTAATTAATTAAAAGCCAAGGAGGCTTCTTTCTGCTCCTTGTGGTTATCTACAATGCAAAGCTGAGCTCTGGGAGAGCTGCCACCTGGGGGCTGGGAGACCGGTGGGTAGGAGAGACTTCGTACCTTGTCCTTATAGTACCTGTATACCTTGTGGGATATAGCGGGTCAGGAGAACCTCAAACCATAGAATAGACCATGTCAAAGCTTTATTGTTATAGAAATCAGAGTTATTCCTTCATGTAAAATCCTCCCCTTGGGCAAAGGTCATTCTCCCTGCCCAACCCCCCGCCCCCCCCCCCAGATGAATCACTGTGAAACCCTGCAGCCGCAATAAATGAAAAGAGAAAAGTTCCCAGAGAGCATAACCTTGAAAGAAAACATACATTTCTTCCTTCACAGTTTTTGTCAAGATCCTCTTATCTAGAATTTTATTTCCTGAATTTTTGGTGAGAAAAATAGAGAGCAGTACTTAATCTGGGAATCCAGAGAGCTCTGATCTGGTTCATGAGTTCACATTTTCTTCCTTCCTTCCTTCTTTCGTTCCTTCTTTCCTTCCTTCCTTTCTTCCTTCCTTCCTTTTTTTTTTTGGATATTTTCTTTATTTATGTTTCAAATGTTATCCCCTTTCTAGGTTCCCCCCCCCCCCCCCCCCCCCCCCCCTCCCATCCTCTCTCCCCCCTGCTATGAGGGTGTTTCTCTACCCACCCACCCACTCCCACCTCCGCACCATCGATTCCCCTACCCTGGGGCATCTATCAAGCCTTTTATAGGACCAAGGACCTCTTCTCCCATCGATGCATGCCAAGGCCATCCTTTGCAACATATGCAGCTGGAGCCATGTGTACTCCTTCATTGATGGCTTAGTCCCTGGGAGATTGGTTGGTTGATATTCTTCTTCCTGTGGGGTTGCAATCCCCTTCAACTCCTTCAGTCCTTTAACTCCTCTCTCAGGGACCCTGCTCTCTGTCCAATGATTGGCTTTGAGCATCCATCTCTGTATTTATAAGGCTCTGGCAGGACCTCTCAGGAGACATCCATATCAGGCTCCTTTCAGCATGCACTTGTTGGCATGCACAATAGTGTCTAGGTTTGGTAACTGTATATGGGATGAATCCCCAGGTGGGACAGTCTCTGGATGGCTTTTCCTTCAGTCTCTGCTTTACATATTTGCTCCTGTGAGTATTTTGTTCTCCTTCTAAGAAGGACCAAAGCACCCACACTTTAGTCTTCCTTCTTCTTGAGCTTCGTGTGGTCTGTGAATTGTATTTTGGTTATTTGGAGCTTTTGGGCTAATATCCATTTATCAATGAGTGCATACCATATGTGTTCTTTTGTGATTGGGTTACCTCACTCAGGATGATATTTTCTAGTTCTAACCATTTGCCTAAGAATTTCATAAATTCATTATTTTTAATAGCTGAGTAGTACTCCATTGTGTAGATGTACCACATTTTCTGTATCCATTCCTCTATTGAAGAACATCTGGGTTCTTTCCAGCTCCTGGCTATTATAAATAAGGCTGCTATGAACATAGTGGAGCATGTGTTCTTATTACATGTTGGAGCATCTTCTGGGTATATGCCCAGGAGTAATATAGCTGGGTCCTCTGGTAGTACTATGTCCAATTTTTCTGAGGAACCACCAAACTGATTTCCAGAGTGGTTGTACCAGCTTGCAATTCTACCAGCAATGGAGGAGTGTTCCTCTTTCTCCACATCCTCACTTGCATCTATTGTCACCTGTGTTTTTGATCTTAGCCATTCTGACTGGTATGAGGTGGAATCTCTGGGTTGTTTTGATTTACATTTCCCTGATGACTAAGGATGTTGAACATTTCTTTAGATGTTTCTCAGCCATTTGATATTCCTCAGTTGAGAATTCTTTGTTTAACTCTGTACCCTATTTTTTAATCAGATTATTTGATTCTCTGGGGTCTAACTTCTTGAATTCTTTGTACATATTGGATATTAGTCCGTACATTCACATTTTCAATGCAGTTTCCTGCTCTGTTAAACAAGACCCTTGGAACAAACCCTCTTATATTGCTGGTAGATCTCAAATTCCCTCATTCTTTTTTTGTTTTTGTTTTTGTTTTTATGAGACAGGGTTTTTCTGTGCAACCCTGGCTGTCCTGGAACTCACTTTATAGACCAGGCTAGCCTTAAACTCAGAGATCCACTTGCCTCTGCCTCCCAAGTGCTGGGATTAAAGGCGTGTGCCACCACTGCCCGGCAAATTCCCTCATTCTTGTGCTGCACATTGATGGACCAACACACACACGCACATGTACATGCACACACACTTGTTCAAAGCTATGACCTACTTATCCAGTTACATCTGTTATGGTAAATAAAAAGAAATGTGCTATGCTATTGATTCACATGGTCTTCACTAGAGAGCTGAGGGACCTCACACAAAAGATGGGACAAAACCTTTTCTTGTATGATAATGGATTTTGCTATATAGTAAAATTGTTAAAGCTAAGCCAATGCACTCTACTTTTTCTAGGAAAGCTACACTGTGTCTAAAGTCCTCAGGTTGGAAGGGGGGACAAAATATAACCCAAAGGGTATTTTAAGTTAACCAAATCGTTCTTGCAAAGTTTACAGCCAGAGAACTAGTCTATAGTCTTTAACAACACAAAATGTCTTGTCCAAATACTATTGAACTTTCTTTGACATTTACCAAACCAAGAGCTTGAGATAAAATTAAGACATGTGGACAGCCCTAACTATGGTCATCTGATGGTTAGTCTTGATTGCCGATTTGATGGAACTTTGAATCAATAAGGAGATACACTACTGTGTGTGTGTGTCTTTGAGGTATTAGTTGAATGAGGAAGACACTCCTTCAGAGTGGGAGGCATTTTCCAATGGGGATTTACCAGACAGAGAACAGCCCAAGGAATAAGCATTGATTCCATCCCTTCTCCTCTTCTTTCTGAGCAAGTGGCACCTACGCCTGCTGTTGCTGTTGCTGGCATCCTCACATTATGACAGACTACAATTTCTTAGGCTTCCCAATGTACAGTAAAGACCATTGACTCTGGAGGAAACTTTCAAGTCTTTTGCACCAGACTGGAGCTGCTGAAGGAACCAGCTTCACAAACTGTGCAGGATCTTTAGCCTTTCCACAGTGTAGGTAGTATATTAATCAATTTCCTTGTTGCTGGGATAAACTATCCTGACAAAATCAACTTAAGCATGAAAAGCTCTATTCCAGCTCACAGTTGCCAGTTGGTCACATCTCACTCACAGTCAGGAAGCCAAGATTTGAGAATACACATGGCTGCTCAACTCTCTTCCTCTACACCTAGTCTCAGAATCCAGCCAGAGAATGGTGTCATGCCCAGTGGACTGGTGTTTCCCATCTCAACTAACACAATCAAGATAACTTCCCACAGACATGCCCAAAGGCCTATCTTTCAATTGATGTAGATCCCATCAAGTTGACAATTAACTCTAGCCATCACTCAGCCCTTATCATGTAAGCCAATTTAAAACCTAACTTCCTACCAGATCTGTTCCCCTTGAGAATTCTGCCCAATACAGGTGTAGAATACCTACAGGTATACTAGCAAAAATGATTCTAAGTGATGACATTCACATATTTTAAATGATGCCAAGTGTAGCGGCTTATGCCTTTAATCCCAGTATTCAAGAAGCAGAGGTAGGTGAATTTTGTGGATTTGAGGCCAGCTGGGCCTTCACAGTGAGATCCTCCTAAAAGGGACACTCAGCATTCAGCAGAACTTCCACATCACTGATAGATTCTAAATAACTGGTTCAAATGAGAGACATTCTTCAAATCAATTTCAGCAGACATCTAAAGTTTTCAGGTTTGCCTCATCTTATTCTGTGGCTTATAAAACCTGGTGGATGGCTTTAAGATAGTCCCTAAAGATTCGGGCAGTGGTGGTGCATGCCTTTAATCCCAGCACTTGGGAGGCAGAGGCAGGTGGATTTCTGAGTTCGAGGCTAGCCTGGTCTACAGTGAGTTCCAGGACAGCCAGGGCTACACAGAGAAACCCTGTCTCGAAAAAAACAAAACAAAACAAAACAAAAACAAAACAAAAAACAAAACAAAACAAAAAAAATATTCATTGATGACAAATTGTTCCACAGCTCACCTGATATGAGCCCCATTTGAACTTAAGCATCCATCTAAAAAAAAAAAATCATGACAGATGCCACTCTGTTCGCTATTGTGTTGATTGTTGGTCATATTACTATTGGTCTGGGTGCTTTTCTTGACTTCTGACTAAAGATATAAACCTACTTACTGGCAGACTTGTTTCAATCAAAGACGACAGATATTCAGAACTATGTCAATTTGAATGTACACAGTGTCAAGGGTATCAAGTTTCATGTGTCAGATAATAGTCATACATCCTCAAGTGCTATCACTCCAATCCAACATTTTGAGGTTGACGATAGCTTATCTTTTATGCTGAAGAGGACTATAACTCTTCCAGTAAACTAGTCATGTTCACTAACCACCTTTCCTAAGATATAAATGGATATAAGATATTCTGGGGTCTTCTTCCTAAAGCCACTGTGCATTTAGCCTATGGTCCATGTATACTTCTTGCATTCTGTTACTTTTATACTTCTATACGTACAGAGAACCATAACAGAAACTATTACAGTGACTAGATCTAGTAGTCCTCTAAGAGACACTAGCCTCTCATTAGTCAGTTCCTTGACCCGCTAGAAAAGAACTACCCATGACCTTTGGCTGCTATTACTTTTCAGAATTCCACCACAATGTATTGTCTAGACTCTCAGTACATAATCAGTGCAACTACTTTCTCCATCAGAAGCAATAGATTTCTACTCCTCAGACTATGTCTTCTAATCACAGCATATTGATTGCTGTGTTACATTTAAATATTAATGATTCTCCCAGGTTTGTGCTTTCAATACTTTGTCCACGTCTAGAAGTGTTATTTTGTAAGTGGATGGGAATGTTGGAAGGTGGGAGCAATTGGAGTAGGTGGGCTATTTGGCAAGTGTGACTTTGAAGGTTGTCCTGGGGTCTCTGGTCTGTTCCCTCTCTGTTTCCTATACACAGAACATTAACTAAGCTAAAATGCCAAAGGTTCCAGCTACCCTGTGGCTCTGCTCAAGTACATGCCAAGACTCATGGGACATGAGTCAAGTAAATCTTTCTTCCTTAAAGTTACTTTCTTTGGCATTTATCAGCAGTGACACAAAAGCTCAACTACTCAACACACTAAAATAGAAGTTGGCAATAGAAAAGTAGGAGAATCACTGTGAATAATTCTGACCATGTTGCTTTTAGGTCTAACTATCTAACGGAAGTAAATTGGAAGCATTTGGAGATGAGAGCAACATAAGTGTTAGAATATTAGAAGCATAGCTAGCAGGAGTTCTAGTGAGAGCTCAAAATATCACAATTCCAATAGAAATGTGGACGATACATACTGAGTTCATGAGGTCTCAGATGAAATCAAGGATGTTAGTAGGCACTGGACTAGAGATAATTTGTGTTATATTATGCAAAGCCATTTATGTGCATTTTGTTCATAGTCTGAAACTCTATGACAGCAGAAGTTAGAGATGACAGATGAAGTTGACCGAGAAATTTCGAGAAAGCATATCATTCGGACTGTGTGTAGTTTATACTGGCTCGCTGTTTGGTTGGTTGGTTGGTTTTGGTTTTGGTTTTGATTCTTCAAGACAGAGTTTTTCTGTGTCCAGGAACTCATTCTGTAGAAGAGGCTAGCCTCAAGCTCAGAAATCCTGCCTCTGCCTCCTGAGTGATGAGATTAAAGAGGTGTGCCACCCACCACCCAGCAAATACTGGCTTATTGTAGCCAGTGTCCCAGTAAGAATCCAGAGGCAAAGGAGAGTAGAAAGGGTTGAGAAACTCTTGGGTAGAAAAGAAATATGGTTGAAAGTTGTGGAAAGGGAGATATGGTTGTTAAAAAGCTTAGTGCCTTAACAAAGGAGACCAATGACTTTGCAAGGAAATAATACAAATAATGTCTTGAAGACATTTGAGGACTTTATCATACCCAGTTACCACAGATTACCATGTATAAAATTATAAACTCCTTTTGTAACCCTTTCCCTTGAGATGAGAGAGCCACAGGGATTACTTGATCACATAGGATTGCCTGGGGAAGTGCTTTCGTGTCTGGGTAGGGGCATCTATCCACTCAAAGACCACTGTAGGGATGGCTTGGCTATCACTCAAGCTTGCAGAAGACCTGGCTGGCCATGCAAGCGTGTGGAGATGCAGAAGTTTGAGGGTGGAGTGATCATGGCTTCCCCAGAGATCTGAAAGGAAGGCAGAGGAGAGCAAGTGGTGTGTGGCAGAGTTAGATATGTGATCCTGTAAAGGTGCAGCTTAAGTCACATCAGAGTGCACAGAATGTTAAAGATGCCAGATGCTGAATATGTGGCTGGGAAAGTGGCAGGCAGCAAGTAAAACCAGTCCGAGAGAGGCCATGAGGATTGCGTCCTGCCCTGGCCCGTCTGAGCTGACAATGTTCTTAATGTTGGACATGTTTGGCCTATTGGCTTTCAGTATTTTCCTTCCTTCCTTCCTTCCTTCCTTCCTTCCTTCCTTCCTTCCTTCCTTCTTTCCTTCCTATAGCCTTATTGAACAGTTTTGGAATGGAAATAGCTTCTTTTCTGTGACATTATGTCTTTAAAGTATGAAATTTGATTTTAATTTCTAGAAGCTCTAAACTAAGAGTTAATGAGAGACTCATGACATATTTTGAGCTAGTCTTTTGATCAATTGCTGGAACTGTTAACATTATAGAGACCTTTTGGATGAAGGAAATGCGCTTTTAATTACAAGATGTGCATGAATGAGCCTTTGGGGACCAGGAAAAATATGTCATGGTTTGAGTGTGGGATGTCTTCTATAGACACATGTTTTGAGTGCTTTGTTCTTCGCTGGTGACACTATTTTGGGATATTATAGAAAACTGAGAGGTAAGACTTGGTCACTGGGGATACGACTTTGAAGGTTGTTTCTGGGCCTCAGTCTGTTGCTCTCTCTCTTTTATGCCCACTATTAATCAACTGTTGAAGTTATGCATAATAAGTATAGTTGACATCTAATCCTCAATAAAATATAATCCATCAGTAAGAAAATAAGAATAGATCAGAGCCAAGTGGTATTTGTCCCAGGAAAGGAAGTCCGATCCAGCATTTTAAAATGAGAGACAGACAACAAGAAGAACATCAGTGACTAATTACCATAAAGCAGTCTAACCTAGATGTAGTTTGAGTGGCAAAAGAGGCAGACAAAAGACAACATAAAAAACAAGCAAGCAAAGCAAAACAAAAACAAACAAAAAAAACCCAAATCAAAACAACACCAACCAAACTACTTTAAAATAGCCTGTTTGTCATGACCTTAATACCAGGAGGTGAGTCATCTCCAGGAGCCGCGCTGGCTTTCACTGCAGACTCTTCACCATCAGTTTAGAGATAGTACCTGTACTGGCTAGTTTTGTGTGTCAACTTGACACAGGCTGGAGTTATCACAGAGAAGTGAGCTTCAGTTGGGGAAATGCCTCCATGAGATCCAGCTGTGGGGCATTTTCTCAATTAGTGATCAAAGGGGTAGTGCCATCCCTGGGCTGGAAGTCTTGGGTTCTATAAGAGAGCAGGCTGAGCAAGCCAGGAGAAGCAAGCCAGTAAGGAACATCTCTCCATGGCCTCTGCATCAGCTCCTGCTTCCTGACCCGCTTGAGTTCCAGTCCTGACTTCCTCTGGTGATCAACAGCCATGTGGAAGTGTAAGCTGAATAAACCCTTTCCTCCCTAACTTGCTTCATGGTCATGATGTTTGTGCAGGAATAGAAACCCTGACTAAGACAGTACCCAAGGCCGGGTTGGGACCAGGTTGCTGAAGAACCATAACTCTTCAATGAAATCAGCCTTTCCTCTCAGCTTCTAGGAGGATGAGGTATAAGCAAACACTTATATTAAAGATATAAACATTCTCCCAAAGCCAGGTATGGTGACTCATCCCTTTAATTGTAGCCCTCAGGAGGTAGAGGCAGGCAGATCTCTAGAAGTCTGAGTTCAGCCTTGTGAGTTCTAGGCTAGACAGAGTTACATAGAGAAACCTTGTCTCTAAATCCATAAATGTATCCATCTAAAGCAAAGCATTCAAATCTAAAGCATGGTGGAGCATTTTTTTTGATACAGTTGGTACTTCTAGATCTCACCATATGCCTCAGCATGCTAATTATTACTATTACTTTAACAACTAGAGGAGACGTAGATGTTTCTGTAAATGTTTTGTAAGACAGAGGGTTTTGAACAGCTTTTCTTGGTTAACAAGCTTAGCGAAAGCCCAAGAGAAGTAGCAGTGGCTGTCCCAGGGCTGGAAGGGAATGAGAATTCTCAAACTGCAAAATAGCTATTATTTTGGGGTTATCTTGTTTACAGTGAAATTTTCTTTTGTGTATTGAAGTATTCTTCAATACGCATTAAAATCTCTTTGGTGATGCATAATCAATTAGAATTCATGAAAAAGTTATTGGAAAAGACCATCAAGATTAAGTATTGGAAGCTGTGATGGTATGAATGGGAAAGGCCCCCACAGGGGGTGGCATTATTAGGAGGTGTGGCCTTGATGGAGGAAGTGTGTCACAGTGGAGGTGGACTTTGAGGTCATTTGTGTTCAAGCTGTGCCCAGTCTGGCACATGGTCTCCTTCTGCTGCCTGTGAATCAAGATGTACAACTCTCAGCCCCTGCTCCAACACCATGTCTGTCTCTGTTGTCCCACCCATGTTTCCCGCCATGATGACAATGGACTAAACCTCTGAAACTGTAAGAGAATCCCAATTAAAAGTTCTTCTTTATAAGGGTTACCACGGCCATGGTGTCTCTTCACAGCAGTAAAACCCTAAGACAGAAGTCTTTTGTTTTTAGAGAGCACGGATGTGTCAGCGTGCTCCACCTTATTATCAGATATGCAGGAGCTACATCTCTCCTATAAAAAAAAAAATTCCATGTTTGGAATTTGTAGGACAAAAGCAACCATGCATGGAACATTGCAAGTGGTAGCTTCTTTGGGAAGTATGTGGAGATTGCTATAGAATAACCACACACTAGGGTTTATAGGCTTAAGTAAAACACATTAGGTTTTGCTTCTATCATTAGGATATTGTGCACAGTGTAATCTTTACATAAAAGACGGGCTTTTATAACTTTTTTGTTACAGTACTAGAGATTGAACTCATGACCCTGCACGTTCCAGGAGAACTTTCTATAAACTGAGTTATAACCCAATCCAAAGACTGATTTTTATAATGTGTTAGGCTTTATTCATATTTGAAAGCAGGTGCAAATACATTAATGTTTGGTTTTTGTTGTGCAATTCTCTCCAAAAAACAGCATAGAAATTTCTAGGAGATTTTTACTATTTCATTAATCTACTTTTATCATTAATATTAGTCAAATCTTTTTCCTAAGGCAGAAATGAATCCCATTTTTAATAAGGGACACTGATTTATAGACAAACACAGTAATGCCATCAATATGAGCTTGTGATTTATGGTTTATCATTCTCTCAGACTAACCAAAAAGGCAGGTAAAAGTAAATGACTGTCTACTTACTTGGAAGTTCAACAAGTCCCTAGGAAAAAAACATATGTACATTTAGATATGGCGATTCATAAATTAATCACTATGGAATTACTCTTGATAAGTGTAGGGAAATTATAAGAATGTGAGATTTTATAAATAGAATATATAAGAAAATATCCGTAGCTCAAAACCAATGCCAGTAATAAGAGGGAAGACACACTTGACTAAATAAAAAAATTACAAGATGAAAACACTACACCAAAAAAATTCAGAAGATCAATGACAAAGTAAAAATTTATATTCATCATATGATTCAATATCTTTGCCTTTAGAACAAAAATGAAAGTAATAAAAACTTGATTTATTTTTAAAGATTCAAAGGTGTATCAGTTAGGACTGGGCTCGACAACTGTGCATTTTGATCAGCTGTGGTCTTCATCTGTTGCAAAGAGAAGTTTCCTTGATGGCATACGAGGACTATACTTATCTGTGGGCGTAAGGACAAGTGTTCAGAATCTGGATAGGAGAATGCTGGCTTAGTAAGCTAACAGTTGTAGGTTCTCCTCTAAGGTCCGTAACTTCACTAGCCCACAGCAGTTGGCTGGGTTTCTAATACCGCCATGTTTTCCCTCCTGCTGAGGGTAAGTCCATCAGAGGAGAGCCATGGCTGGGTGTCACTACTCCATCCTTATACAGAGCTTACAATCCTAAGCATTGTTGTTCATAAGCATCATAGCTGTGCAGGACTGTTGGTTGCATCCCACCTTTGGAAGCTAGCATGGCAATTTCTGGTATCATGATAGCTATCCTCAGAGTGAAAGAACTCCTAAGCCTAAGACTCAGATATTATCACAGAGGATGGGATGGAAAGCCAGTCGGAAAAGCCAGAGGATTAGAGGGAGTTGGCTGTGATTCTGTGTTTCCCAGAAATGTCAGAAGTCACACCTATGACTGCCTAAACATGACCTGAACTAAGACAACACCAATAAACATGGTAATGTGGACAGGAGAACTCTTGCAAGGCCTCAAATCTACACAGCAAATAAGGAATGCTGGGAGTGGGACAAATAGTCTTCCTGTAAGAGGAGAATGTCAGTTTTATACAATACCAAATGGTCAGCCTTGAAAGCATGCATACAAGTGAAATACAGACTAAGTATATATATTTATATATTTAGAAGCATGGCTACACACATATTCTATCGTATATATATATGTTATATATGTAAACAACCATATATAGAAAAAAGAGGCCATGAATTTTGAAAGAGCTCAGAGCAGGTGATGTACATGGGAGGGTTTGGAGGGAGGAAAGGGATGAGAGAAGTAATATAAATATGTTATAATCTCTTATATATAATCTCTTATAAAAAGCAAGAGTTGCTGGGAGGTGGTGGCACACGCCTTTAATCCCAGCACTTGGGAGGCAGAGGCAGGTGGATTTCTGAGTTGGAGGCCAGCCTGGTCTACAGAGTGAGTTCCAGGACAACCAGGGCTACACAGAGAAACCCTGTCTCGAAAAACAAAGGAACAAACAAAAAAGAGTTAAAGGGATGAACAAGCAAATCAGGTAAACTGTATGTGCATATATGTGCACACATGAAACTGGATCTTCCTACTTTCAAGTGTAAATCAAGTCACAAGATAATACTTTCTACTTAGATCAGAGTGGCAGAAGCAATTATAGTCATACCAGCATCTCTAAGGGCATGGGGCCTTCTCATTGGCGGCTTATGGATCCTTGGGTTGATTAAGGTAAGAGTCATGTAAACAAAGGTAAAGTAATGCAGACATCCCCTTAAACGATCTTAACCCTTGAGATAGCAATGCTAGTTCTAGGAACTGTTCTTAGAGACAGTTTTACAGGGCTGGTGAGATGGCTCCGTGGGGTGAAGGAGCTTGCTGCCATACCTGATGTAATTGATATGGAAGGGGCTAGCCTACTGTGGGCATTGCCATCTCTACATAGATGGGCTTCAGCTGTAGAAAGATAGCTGACAGCTATCATGAGCCACTGAGCAAGTCAATTACTGAGCCCGCAAGTAAACTTCTTCCAGAGTTCCTGCTTTCAGATTAATGCCTTGAGTGGCTGCAGTGACCTCTGTCAACGAAGGATTGTGAACTGGAAGGGTAAACCAAACAAGCCTTTACCCTCGGATGATCGGGGTTAGGGAGTTTATCACAGTAACCATGATAAGATTAATTCACAATTGGACTAGTTATCTGGGGCGGAGGGAGAAGAAAAGTCACTAATTCCTTCTACTAAATTAATGTTCTAATACTTTAATCTTAATTATTTTATTTAATTTATTTTATGTATATATGGTATATACATGTGTGTGAGGGCACAATGTGAGGACAAGCACAACTTTGGAGAGTCTATTTTCTGGCTCTCTCCTACTTCAATATTTTATACCTAAAAGTTAAAGTACTAAATGACCATTCACTTATTTTGATTGGAAAAAAAAATGCTTTTAAACAACATTTCCTAAATCCAGAAGCAATAAAAGAAAAGGTTAATCAAGGGAATATGGGTGAGTTTAAAACATTTAATATGGAGAAATGGATAAAAATATTTGTATCCTCTTAATAAGAAAGATGATTATCTTTGTTTCAGATTAAGAAACAAGACAATTCAAACACAATGCTGAGATTTAAAAAAAAAAACATCGAATTAGTGATTTAAAAATATAGGAGTCAATTTTCAATTCTGTTCATAATTAAAGCACTAGAAAGCACTGAACAAAACATTTCAGCTACTCTCAGGGGAGTGGTGGCACACACCTTTAATCCCAGTCCTCAGGAGGCAGAGGCAGATGGATTTCTGAGGCCAGTCTCTGCCCCTACAGAGAGTTCCAGGACAGCAGCCAGAGCTACATAAAGAAACCTTGTCTTGAAAAAAAAAATCTAAAGGTTTTTGAGGAAAATATGTGTGTATGGGAAGGATCTAGTAAAAGGTCAAGAGGGAGGGGAATAAATTAAAATTTCCTTCAACAACAATTTTGTTGAAACTATTCAATTTATTAAATTGAAAATGTAGCCGGGCGGTGGTGGCGCACGCCTTTGATCCCAGCACTTGGGAGGCAGAGACGGGGTGGGGGGGGGAGAGAGGGGGGATTTCTAAGTTCGAGCCTGGTCTACAAAGTGAGTTCCAGGATAGCCAGGGATACACAGAGAAACCCTGTCTCGAAAAATCCAAAAAAAAAAAAAAAAAAAAAAAAAATGCATTAAGGCTTTGTTTTTGGTTTTTTGCTTTTTGGTTTTTTTTTTTTTCTTTAATCTATGTGTTAAGCCCGTATCCACATTACCACACTGAGAAGGAGGCATGGAGGAAGATAGTATATAAAAACAATGAACTCAAAATGAATAAATCAAGCTGTCAGTCTAATTATATGAGAGAATTCTACATGGAATTAAAAAGCAGGGCCAGGTGTGGTGGAATCCCAGCTCGTTGAAAGCCAAGGCAGGATAATTGGATGTCCTGGTCTGCACTACATAGTGAAACCATGTCTCAAAAATAAACCGGTAAGTAGGTAGATAGAGAAATAAATTGTCTATAATAGACTTACATGAACAAGTGCTCACCATATGTGTAGCTAAGTGAAAAAAGAAACAGTTTAAAACAATTTGTACAATATAATCCCCATTTAGGTCTTGAAAAATACATTTACTTCTGTGTACAAAGAAACTTTCTAAAAGAATATACAAGGATTTTCTCATGGCTTCCTCTTCCTCTCCTTTTCCTCCTCCTCTTCCTCCTCCTCTTTTTTTTCTTTCACTTTGTCATAGAGATTAAATCTAGGGTTTTGAAAATGCTAAATGCACACACTACCACCTAGCCGTACACCCTGCCCCACACTGATGCTTTTCCCCTAGTGTAGGACTGAGTTGAAATTGAAGGTGGAGACAGACTGTGTTAGACTCTGCTTTGAATCTGTTTCATTGCATGTCATTAAAACAGCTACCTGGCATGATTTTTAAAAGTCTAATGAAGTATGCAGCCTCTCTTGTTGCAATAGAGTTAGTTGACTTGTATCCTTTATCTGTGTGCCAACTATTTGAAATATTTCAAGACATGTTTTGTTTAAGGTGCGAATTTCCAGTTTTCTCATCTACACTATCCCATTAGCAAGACCTGTTTGGATGAAATGTCAACATCTCAGTCAAAGAAAGGGTCCAGGTCTGAATTGATTTCTTTAAATTTTATGAGGAACAGAGTTTTCTTATAAAATGATCTGCTTTTAGAAAGCTAATAGGAGCAGTCTTAATCAAAGATACATGATGTAGAAAGAGTTAGGAAAATATAAACACATAGGCACAAAGGACAGCAGGAACTGGAAAGTCTAGCATAGTAATACCTTGTACCATCAAAGACATATTTGGATATCAAAATTATTAAATTATCAAACACAAAATTAAACAATTCAAAATATATACGTGCATTTGAACATAGTTTTACTTGAAAACTATAGAATAATTCAAAAATTATAATAAATCTCAAATATATACAGATTGGTAGCTTAAGCAATGATCCTGTAGCCCGGGTGCCACGTGATTGATCTTGCTTTTTGCTTCCTCTCCTGTTATTATTATTAAGACTTATTTATATTTTCATGCACGCGTGTGAATGCATGCCCCTTGTGTGATGGTACACAAGGAGGTCACAAGAGATATTGGATCCTCTGGGGCTGGATGGAGTGTCAGATAGTTGTAAGATGCTTAATATGATTGCTGGGAACCAAACTTGGGTCCTCTGGCAAAGGAACAAACACTGAGCCAGTTCTCTTGCACACTCCCCTGCCACATACTGTTTTCATGAGAACCTTAACCACAATACAATTACTTTGCAAATCATTCTGTATATCTCAATAAAAGATATGGAGGAGAAAATATTACACACTTGAAAACATTTAGAAAAATACAATTGGTGTTTAGGAAATATATTAATGTTTTCCAGAAACTAAACACTAAAAGAAAGAAAATAAAGTTGACTTTTGGAGAAAAGAGCCCAAATCAGTGGAAACAAAATGTTCATAACGATATAAATATGTATTGTTGATAAAGATATAAATCTACAGAAATAAGACATTAAGAAGTAAGGGGCTAACTACAAAAACATTTATATCCAATATAAATATATCAAATGTTATATCCAATATAAATATATTAAGTATAATATATCCCATATAAATATATTAAGTATAATATATCCCATATAAATATATTATATTGAACATGAATGAGTGAAAAATATTTATATCCCAATCAACTCGTTTTTAATGAGTAGGAGTTATAGATTTGGAGAACTAAATCTATATCATGCTGCTGTTTATGAAGGTTTGTTATAGACTGTGACTATTTGGTAAAATAGGAAGAGCTAAGGGATTCTAAGCAAATAGAGGATGCAATGTCATTTTCATTTTAAAAGGATCACTGTGATTGCTGCTATATTGAAATTGGCTGTTGGGGGCTGGGAATGTAACTCAATTGGTCGGATACTTGCCTAGAGTGCTCCGGGTTTGATCTCCAGCACTGTGTAAACCAGGCATGGGCGACGCACGCTTTTAATCTCAGCACTCGGGAGAGGGAAACATGAGACAACAGAAAGATCAGAAGTTCAAGGTCATGTTCAACTACACAGAGTGAGTTTGAGGCCAGTCTGGAGCACATGTGATCCCCTTAAAATCAAAAACAGAAACAAAACCCTCACAAACCCTTCCTCCAAATACTTCACAAGGAATTACACGGATAATAGAAACATCGCTCTTATGTGTTAATATAGGCTTGCCTCTGGGAGAAAAAAAATCCATTGGGAGACAATGAAGCTAAGAAGTGCTCAATATGCCAGAGCAGGGTCAGAGTCAGTTCTACCATACCCAAAGAAAGACAGAGAGAATGCCAACCGCATACACACTGCCATCCCAGAGAGTTCAACAAGCCAGGTTTGTCTCTCAATGCATTTGTGTTAGACTGAATTATCTCCATACTTGTCTTAACTCTCCATTTAACTGGAGAAGTTCTTTCTAAAGCAAAGTCGGAGTTTGGAAAGCTGCCAATCATTCGGACAGTGAAAGAGCCATTTCAAGTGGTCCCCAGTACTTGGGGTATCTGTAGAGCAGTGGGCCGGGCTGGAATGTTGCCAGGAAGCTCCCACCCGTCGCCCACGCACCTGCACTTGGTGAGCTCCATAACTCCATTTAACCCGCTTTCTTCTGAGCAATCCTTTCTAGGAAGATCGATTTTTCCCTTCAGGTGCTGGGAACCTGTTGTTCGTGAAGTGTAATGCGGTCACAAGCACCTCATAACCCAGGAAGCTTTCTGAGTCATGTGAGATACGAGAGAGGATTCAGATGTAATATAAACAGTGATTTGTTAAAACAAATTTGAAAATAATAACGTTGCTACATGCAAAATCAAACATAAATATAACCAGATGTAGGAAAACCAGTCAGTGTTTGAGGACAATAGAGTTCTGCTCTATGTTGAGAAGCGGGGAAACCACATTCACAGGGAATAAACATTACGGCAGGAAATTCTTCTCCAAATCCCAAGTTTATAGAAATGTATCTATTCCACAGAAACTCATAAAAATGAATTAGCAATTCTCAGTAATTGTGGCTTAATCCTTGCACTTTAGCTGAAAAGAAATAACTCTTTTTAGCAATTATTACTGAAAGAAAACTTCACTGCCTGGACTGAAGAAGAAACAGAGATCATGAAATTTCCTTCCCTTCCTTCCTTCCTTCCTTCCTTCCTTCCTTCCTTCCTTCCTTCCTTCCTTCTTTCCTTCTTTCCTTCCTTCTTTCCTTCCTTCTCCCTTTTCCCTCCTTCCCTCCCTTTACTCCTCCCTCCCTCCGTCCCACCACTCTGTTTGTGCCCACCTCCCATTCAGACCAGATGTCACAAAGTGACCTGAACCTTGTACTCCTCCAGCTAAGATTCTTCCTCACAGGGGATCCCAGGCGTGTGCCTCTAGGCCAGCTTCAACTTCCAAATCTAGATTTTCTTCTCCTC
>JADRCD010236566.1:0-10265 GCA_019843815.1 Montemys delectorum | reverse complement strand
TCCTCCTCCTCCTCCTCCTTCTTCTTCTTCTTCTTCTTCTTCTTCGTATTAAGGACTTAGTATTTCTAATAATTCATTTGTTAAGGAAACCTAATTTAAAAAATTAACTTCAAATGCCAAAAGTTCTTTTTGCTGTTTGAAGTTCTTAACAGGAGGATTGACAAAATAAGATCAAATATAGATCAACCATCATTTAACAGATAAAGTCAATTTTATGTTACCAAAGATGGATGAACTAAGCGACTTAAATTATTTTACAAGAAAGGCCTTTGAACAGTGTATGTACAGCTGCTACTGCTCTATACAAAGTTCCCTTCTTTAGGGGAAGAAAACTTTATTATCCTGGAGATGGTAGATTCTTTTCCCTTCTCTAATAAGCTTCTTATTTCTTTCTTACAATACACATCAACATGGTCCTTTATGTGAGCTAATACACACAGAGAGTTATAAAAAGCAGATGTGATGGCTTTAAATTCAAATCATATTGTTAGAAGAGGCATCCTCAGACTTCGTTTTTACTTTATCCTCCCTCTACTCCTTTATTATTCACAGATCTGTTTTTCATAGATTTTCTTTCTTTTGGAATACTGTCATGTTCTGATGTTAAACTACTTACTCTTTTTAATGGAAATGTTGTTTTTTGGTGATTATGAAGGACATTGCCCATGACGTTTCTGAGTCTCCATTTCCTCCCTTGTTCTCCTGTGAAGCCTTTCTTCTCTCATTGTGCATATTTTTTCTTCAGATGCTGTTTTATGGTTTGCTTTCCCAGCCAGAGTCCCTGTATTATAATACCTGTTATTTATATGACGCTTTATGGCTTTATAAAGCACTTTGACTCCTTGGGTTTATTTATTGCATTTTGTTTCTTTTGAATATATTTGTCAAAGCTTCTTTTCCTATGAAAACCAGCAGCGAATGAGGCGTAGATCTGTAGACTGTGACCAGAAATGGTTTCCTTCTAATTATTTTCACAACTGTATTAATCCTGAAGTCAGAATCCCTTCTGAAACATATTAATACAGCAGTTGCAAGCTACAGAGTACAAGCTCGTGCTATAGCTTTTGTTCCTAAAATTGTATTAAGTAATGGCATGTTTTTGATTTGTATTTCCTACAGAGTCATTGTTAAAAGACATTACCAGTCACCATGCTAAGATGTTGGCTACTTAAAATGTATTTCTGGCTTCACGTATGTGGTACTCATATTCCAGATCTATTTTAAACTGGGTATCAACTTTATGAATTAGCATCAAGCATTGTTGTACCATCAAGATCATTACTCTCTCAGTTAGTGGTAAAGTTGAAGACCTTTGTTCTCAGGGAAACACACAATTTCTTTAAGATTGTCTTGGAATATAAATTACTATTAGTCTAACTTTTATTGAGGTACACATAGTAATATCCAAAGCTTGTGATATTATAGTGGGCTTTTTTAAAACCTGCATTTATTTATGAATTTAGTTATCGTGTATTCATGTGGGTACATATACCTGTTTTTGAGGTTCTGACCAACACAGAAATTTGATGATGAGATTTTCATAGCTTAATTTATTTTTTCTCTCTCTCCAGTCCCACTCGCTCCACCCTTAGCTTAATTTATTATGATGAAATCCTTCTTTAGACATTGGAGAGATTCTTCAATAAATTGACTTTTTTTTTTGATTTATTTATTTTTAGTGTGTGAGTACACTATAGCTGTCTTCACATACACCAGAAGAGGGCATCAGATCCTATTACAGATGGTTGTGAGCCACCATGTGGTTGATGGGAATTCAACTCAGGACCTCTGGAAGAGCAGTCAATGCTCTTAACTTCTGAGCCATCTCTCCACCCCCAGTACGTTGACCTTTAAAAAACCATTTTTTTCTACAAATTTTCTTTTGTTTTCCTTTATAATACATTTCTGAGATAGATACCACATTTGTTGAGAATTACCACCAAATTAATTGGATTCAAATGTTTATTATCCTACCATTTCTGAGAGTCAGGAATCTAGAAACATCTTGTTAGGGCTTAGGGTCTCCAAAGAGGTTACAGTCAAGATGCCATAAGGAAGGGTTACAGTTATGTCAAGATTTGATGAAGAGAGTAGATTTGCTTAGAAGTCCAGGGGTACAGTTAGTTACTAAAGCTCTACATTTTCTCGCTGTCTGTTGCATGCCCAGAATTGTTTGTCATATGTGTCTCACATTGACTCAGTAGCACTGATGCCTGTGTGGGGTAGGGGACACATGCTGAGAGAAAGGGCAAGGAGGGGACAGAAAAGAGGGAGAAAGGTGGAGGGAAGGAGGAAAGGAGAGAGGGAGGGAAGGCAGGAGAGAAGGAAGGAGAAAGGGAGAGAGGGCAAGAAGGGGAGGGGGAGATGGAGAGAGAGAGAGAGTTATAGTAGGATGAGGGTAGGGGAGTGACAATAACGATGAGGAGGAAGAAACAGAGACAAAGAAATTTGAAGCAGAGGCTTTGCCTTTTCATGACCTAATCCCTAAGTGACAAGCCATTATTTCTGTGGTGTGTCATTCTGTGACTAGACCACCATGGGACAATGTGAGAGGGGACCAAATAAGGACATGGACATCAAAAGGAAAAGATCCCTAAGGGCCACCTAAGAGTCTGGTTATCACAAAAGACAATCAGGCTTCCTAAGGGTAAGTGACCTGACAACTTGAGAAGCAGCTGGCTGCTGTCTCTCATGCATATCATTCAGTGGTTTGAATTTGGCAGTAAATTTCCTATTATTACCGGAAGGTAATGTTCTCCAAAATGTGTTTTCTATAATCACTGATTCCAGCATAGTAATAACAAACTAAAGCAAAGTTCTTTGTTACTAAATTCCTTAAATTATTTCTCAATTCATGACTCTATCTCTATGTAACTATGTATGTATGTATGTATATATGTATGTATGTATATATCTGTCTATCTATCTATCTATCTATCTATCTATCTATCTATCTATCTATCTATCTATCTATCATCTCTTTTCTTTTAGATGGGATCTCACTATGTAGCTCTTGCTAGCTTAGAATTCATTATGAAGACCAGGCTGTCTTAGAACTCACAGAGATCTACCAGACTTTGCTTGTCAAGTGCTAAGATTAAAGACATGTGTCACCATGCTTGATCTAAATCTAGTTTTTGAAGGAAAGACAACGCAGTCCACTGGGTGTGAACCATTCCCCTTGGTCATCCATCCAGAGTTTGCTATGCTCTCTACGTGGGCTTTTCCAGGCACGGTCTTATTCTGTAGCCCAGACTAACGTGGAATTCCCAGTCTTCCTGCCTGGCCTCTTGGATGATTCTTGAAGGATGCTTTTCCTTAGTGTTGTCATATACACCTAAACTAGGAAATATAAGCTGAGAGTGGTGAGTGCAGAGGCCTTTTCTATTGTAAGTGTGGAGACTGAGAATGTTTGATGAGAGCATTGCAAATGGTGTTTTACAATGAGCTCCAATATATTAACATTGTACATTTATAAAGCATAAGTGGAGACACTTATGGTAAGTGTCCTAGGAGAACATTATAAATTATTAAGGGAAGCTACTTTTTAAAGGTCTTATAATTGCGAACTTACAGTAATCATATCGTGTTGTTTTGTTGTCTTGTTCCTTTCTTTCTGTTTGCTTGCTTGCTTGTTTTGACCTAGGGATTTCTCCATATAGCCCTGGCTGTCCTGGAACTTGCTCTGTAGACCAGACTGTCCTGGAACTCAGAGATTCACCTGAAATCTGGCTCTTGAAGGCTAGGATTAAAGATGTGAACTATAATTGTCCAGCTTGGTATGCTGTTTCTTTGAGACAAGCTTTCTTCCATTGACTGGTCTGAACATTGCTATGTGGAACAGACCGGCCTTAAATTTGTACCAGTCTTCCTTTCGCTGCCTTTCTAGTACTGGAATCCCAGAAGTGGGCCCCACACGCTGCTCATCTTTTCTTCCATAAGACTCAGTATTCTACTCAGTGTATTTCCTGATAAAGAGTCTTTAAAACTTTAGCACAGCCTCCATCTTTTTTTGGAACTGGAGTTTTGCTTCTCTCAACAGCTGCTATTCCCCAGTCCCTGTGGTCCACACTTGACAATTCCTAAGCCTGAGAATATTTCCACGTAAATGTAGTCCTCGCTTTCCAGCATGCGTTCATTTATCAGATGGATGCAGAGTACACTCACCGTGCTCAGCACGGGGCTCTACCGCAGGAGGTGAGATAAGACTTTATCTACATGGTTAGATCTCCTAAAGGGCTATGAGTCTTTCTGTGGAAGATATTCTTGAAGTACTGAGAGTTGAAATTTGTGTTAAATTTTTAAAAAATTATACAGAGGAAGAAGACAGACTGTCACAATGTTGTGCAGGAGGGGACACCTGATCTTATATGTGGGCAGATAATGAAGTTACCTTGAATGAGGTTTTAGTTGCCCGTGGTTTATATGAATCTTGGTGTAAGAGTAGATACACAGCTCTTCTATTCTATTCTATTCTATTCTATTCTATTCTATTCTATTCTATTCTATTCTATTCTATTCTATTCTTCCTTCCTTCCTTTCTTTCTTTCTTTCTTTCTTTCTTTCTTTCTTTTTTTTTATGGTTTTTCGAGACAGGGTTTCTCTGTGTAGCCCTGGCTGTCCTGAACTCACTCTGTAGACCAGGATGGCCTAGAACTCAGAAATCTGCCTGTCTCTACCTCCCAAGTGCTGGGATTAAAGGCGTGCGACATTACTACCTGGCTTCTTCTTCTTCTTCTTCTTCTTCTTCTTCTTCTTCTTCTTCTTCTTCTTCTTCTTCTTTTTTTTTAAAGATTTATTTATTTTATGTGTATGAGTACACTGTAGCTGTACAGATGACCGTGAGCCAACATGTGGCTGCTGGGAATTGAATTCAGGACAGCCCCGCTTGCTCTGGAGTAATTCACTGTAGCTGTCTTCAGATGCACCAGAAGAGGGTGTCAGATCTCATTACGGGTGGTTGTGAGCCACCATGTGGTTGATGGGATCCGAACTCAGGACCTTCAGAAGAGCAGTTAGTGCTCTTACCCACTGAGCCAATTTGCCTGCTCCCGATACACAGCTATTCTTAAGATTATTTTCATATGAAATTAATTTAGATAGGTGGTTTCTGTAACCAAGTCCAAAGTTAACAATATTTATATTTCTACCTTTGAACATGACCATAGGTGTCATAAACCTTGACAAACTGCTTTCCCCAACTAAGTAAACATAAAGGAGAATTTAAACATAGAATTAAATATAACCTTATACGCATTTTAATGGTTTGTATCCTAGTCTCTTTTCCTGCTGCTATGATAAGATACCCTGACAAAAGCAAATTTAAGGGAGCAAAAGGTTTATTTGGGCTTACAGTGCAAGTTACAGTCCACCATGATGAGGAAGTGAAGGCAAGGAGGAGCTTGGACCAGCCACCTCACGTCGGACCAGCCGCCCCCCACCCCCCTACATCCTCAGTCAGGAGCTAGAGCAGCGACTGCTTCCTAGTGCTCAGCTTACTCTGCCTGTTTATACAGCCTAGTGTACCCTGAAGAGGAAATGGTCTCACTCCCAGGTAGGATGGTTCTTTCTCCATCAGTTAACATAAATAAGATAGTGTTCCATAGGCATGGCCAGAGGCCAGCCTCCCAGGTAAACTTAGATCCTGTCATGTCGACACTTAACACTGATCATTATACTACACGATGTATTTATTTACACATTTAATAAACTTTTGTTAAGGGATGTGGTGTCCTTCAGATTCAAAAAAAGTGAGCCTTCAGATAATAGAGGTTTTAATGGATCCTTCACTTTAACTTACTGTTCTGGGGAAGAGCTTGTCTGGTTCCCATGGAGACGTAGTCTACTTGTGTAGAAAGGGGGACCATTGAGATGAGGTATCTCTCAACATCTGAGAGTATTATTCCCAACACATGGCAGCTATTGGCAGCAGCAGCGTTTCTATTATTTACTAGGATTAAAGCTAAGTTTGAGCTATAGTAATCATTCTGTAATTCAATGGTGTAAATGCTATTAGAGTTTCAATGTCTTAATATAAAGGTCTAGAAGTACATTCGTAATTATCATTATTCAAGACAGCCTGGCTACTGTGTGCACTTTAGAGAATGTTGTAATATATTCTAATTCAATAATTAGAGGTATTGAAGAACCACAGGTTGTGCATAAAAGAGCAGGAAATGACTAAATAGCCTTGATTTGGGTAACTTGTATTTATGGTTATGCTACTATATGTAATTAGAAACTACTTAGTGCAGCCTGAAGTGGTGGGAATGGATGAGGGGAGAGAGAATGGAAGCTTAGGAGACATTCTTTGTCAGTACTGCTAAAGAGCTCGGCTTTCATCTTCTGGGTAAAGACAATGAAAGTTTTAAGCAGGGGTGTGGCTTGCATGTTTCAGTGGCTGCTTGGGGGAACAGGTGGAAGGTGACCTTAAAGCAGCCAGGCCAGTTAAGGATGACTTAATATGGCAGTGAAAATCCTGAGACACTCACTGACCTGGGTGGAGATTGCCAAGCAATAAAATGGTCAAACTGAGAAATGGTGATGGCCGGATCTTGTGGGCGGAAATGAATCTTCAGGAGATAAAACCGACAGAGGTTTCTGATGAATTGCATGGTGCAAAGGCATTGTCTAGGAAAACAGATAACCCAGAAGAAATGACAGCATCAAGAGGGAGTAAAGTGGGGGTTGGGGGAGGGAAGCATGTCTGACAAAAATTATTCAAGTATTAGGTGGAATAGAGTTGGTAACTAAGTGGATGGGTAAGCCAGTAAGGTTGCTTAAGGCTTACCCCTCAAAAAAGAAAAATAAATTAGAATATATTATAGCATTCTTTTTTCTTTTTGAGGTAAGGTCTCACTATGTAGTCCTGCCTGGCCTGGAACTCATTTGTAGACCAGGCTGGCCTCAAACTCAAGAGATCCACCTACTACGTATCCAAAATGCTATGATTCAAGGCGTATATTCCAATACCTGTCTAAAGGTGAGGTTTTGATCAGCAGAGTAGATAAGAAATGTATTTGAGAGAGGGGATTTTAATTTCTGTTTCCAACATTTACACTTTTTAAGTGCTTGTGGGAAAGCTAGGTAGTTATAACTGATACACAGTTATGATGTGTGTCTGTCCTGAAGATGTAAGTCTGTGAGAATATACAGTATGTGACAGCTGACTTCAGGAATGGAGAAAATCTCGTAAGACATGGGTTCAGAGAAAGACCAGATGACAGTGTGATCCTCGTCCCTTTCTGGGAGCTCAATATGTAGCAACAGCTGGTTTTGAAGTCAAGGTAACTGTCTTTTCCCTAAACCTTCTGAGTCTTGGAGTTATAGCAGGATCCACGAGCCCTGGCTCATGGCCATCAAATCTGTTCATCAGGAACCATCTTTCTCAACAGGGCTTGAGTTTACTCCACGTCAGGTTTCTCAGTTGAGCATTTTATCTCTAAGCCCCATTCTGACAACTCTCTGGGCTCCTTGTGTCTTTCTCCCGCACCACCGAAAATTCCCGATTCTGATAAAAATCTACCACGTGGTCAATTGATTTGGAGATTAGAAACTTACTGTGTACCTCGCTGCTGATCAAGTAACCTGGAAGGAACCGGAACTCATCTCAAATTACGCCCTCCCACCCGCCAGTGACCTTACCAAGGCTTCTGAGGTCTCCTGCTCACACAGTGCGGTCTTCCTCTTTGAGGTCATCGCTCAAGTTCGACGTTTACCGGACTATCCCCCTTTTCCTTGTTTGCACAGTAAGCTGCTGTCCAGCCTTGAAGTACCACTCACATGCCATTCTGGGTTCCGGAATTTTCCCTAACTCCTGAGTTCTCACTCCATTCCAAACTCAGCTGTGTGTGTACGGAGATACGTGTGTTGTGCGTGTCAGGCAGCTGCTAATACGTTTGCATTCGTTTACAAACAATTAGGATATGGCAGATAGGGATTCAGCAAAATTCTTCAGACGACTGTAGATAGAAAAAGTCACTAGATTACACATTGGATGACCATGAGGAGAGAAATTTCAACTCATGTCCAGTTGTTAGATGCCCATACAGTAATGTTAATCCTACCTGAGAACCAAGAATAAGGTCTTGCCGTCGTCAAATGAAAGAAAAGTGGCTGGACAAGAGCAAAGCACCTTTGTTACTGAGTGAAATTGAACCAAGTAAAATTAATTGATGTGAGCCTATGGATTAGGTTTCACTTTATATCCACAGTTATATTATATATTATATTTCATCCTGAAAATGAACCACTGCACCTACACGAATTTTAAATGTAATTGAGAATAAATGGTGGTTCACTCTATAGTATTATTAACTATTTCCTGAAATAAATATCCTTTAAAAAAGCACCAGAAACGGATCATTTCTTTTCAATTAACCAATCAGATCTATGTATCAATAATATCACAGCTTACAAGATGCCAATACAATAATTTCAGAGTCAATGGTAAAATAATGATAAAAGCTTTATCCCAATTAATCTAACCTTATGACACCACAACTACCGGTGGCTGGTAAATGGCGTGTGGGTTCAAGATCATGCATGGCAACCATCTTCCTTCTCCGAAAGAGATCATTTTAATATGTTCAATAGAAAAAGCTTTTTTAGAAATAATCTTATAAGTATTAAATATACCTTACCATGTACACACATATAATTTTATAGAAAGTGAACAAAAATTCAAAACATAAACTGCCTCTGCAGAGTAACTATCATTGCTTTCTCTGCTTATGCATCATGCGTATTTATTAAAGGGAAATTAGAAATTTTAAATGTGTCTAAAGGGGATAGGATCCATATTTAAAGAATGTAGTTCAGTGACAGGATGCTGCCTAGTATGTATGGAACTCTGGGTACTTAAAAAATTAAGATAAGTGAGGGTCACTGAAGTACAGCCTTATTACAAGGAAATCCAATGTCTAAAAATGGTTCTTATTTTGGGCTTGTCCTACAGTAAGAGCCAGGATTTTAAACTCTACTAAATACAAAACAAACAAACAAACAAAAAGACTTTATATATTTATGTTCATTTAAGAAAATACTAGTAATGATGCATTATTTTGAAATATACAGTTAATATGTTTGAAGTTATTTAAAATTTATATTGAGAAAAATGTATTTTCAGTAATGCCGTAGACAAGCATCTACATAACACTGTTAAATTGATTGTTGTTTTATATCAAACAACTTTTATAATGCTCATTTTTATTGTTATAATATTTTATAAATTTTTAAGGAATATGACAAAAAAAGATATTGTAGGTATTGAAGAGGGAGTCTCTGGGAGGAGTTGGGGTACAAAAGGGAAACAAGAATGTGATTTAATTCTATTTATTTAAAATATGTTTGAGTTTTTTTTTGTTTGTTTTTTGTTGTTGTTGTTGTTGTTTCGAGACAGGGTTTCTCTGTGTAGCCCTGGCTGTCCTGGAACTCACTCTGTAGATCAGGCTGGCCTCGAACTCAGAAATCTGCCTGCCTCTACCTCCCAAGTGCTGGGATTAAAGGCGTGCACCACCACCGCCCGGCCTAAAATATGTTTTTAAATGTTAACAAATTCCGATAAATTGAAATCATGCAACTTTTCTCATCATAATGCAATCAAAGTTTAAAAAAAAAAAAAAAAAGCAAAGACTTGCTTCTTTTCCCATATTGCCTTCAGGCCCTGCTGTAAGAGCGTGGACTTCTGGCGCCTTAACCACACCAGTGCCTTGATCTGCCCTCCAAGCAGCAGCACATGCTGCTGTCACCGACGGTCCCAGTCCAATTACAATTTCATACCTTATCAGAATAGGAAGATGCTACTAGAAATTGTTAACTATAAATAGTGACAGCAGATAATCTTGTTTTTCTGATGATGTATTGATATTCTCTACGTATGCATGAAACTCTCAGTAGAAATTTCTCAAGTGCCTTTGAGCTAAGGAAATGTACTCCTCTGACCAGTCTGTGGACAATGTCATAAAAGAATCACCTTACTGGATATTTTTCATAGTTATTGAAGTCACATGGTTTCCCCTTTGGTTGTAAGTTTTGTGAATTACCTGCATTAATTCCCATAGGCTACATCACCCTTGTACTTGGACAAATGTCCCTACATGGTGACAATAAAGCATTCTTTTATATAAAAAAATTAAGATAATAAGAAAAGACACCAGACTATACCATCTAGAGTGATTATTTTTAATAGATGTTAGAATTCCCTTCACATGGAAATCTTTGTGTCTTTCTTTTAAATGATGAGACTTAGATAGTATATGTTATGT
>JADRCD010236565.1:4697-17813 GCA_019843815.1 Montemys delectorum | reverse complement strand
GCTTCAGTATTAATTGAGTTACCTCTTGATAGGCCTGTTCTCCATATAAGAAGTGGAGTTTCAACTTGGGAATTTTAGGGGTGTACCATTCATCTAATGAAAGTTCCTGATTGATCTCAAAATCTGGAAACTGTTGGAAGCTCCATATCTCAGGAGAGAGTAAGGGGAGCGGTACTCTGTACAACTAGAGTCCTGGTCGAATCTTCATGAAGCCATTGAAGCCAAGCATAAAGGTTCCCATTTGGTGCTTGGGAAGTAAAATTAATTTTCCTCAGAATCTCATCATTAGGGAAAGCAGAGATGGATGCAGGAATCAGACAAGTCCCTGAACTTACTGTGTTAAGGATGGTAAAGGAGTGTTCAGGTCTCATTCTCTGTACAGTTCTCATGAAGGACTTGGACACCTAGAAGGGACCTCTGACCCAACGCCCCCACCTCGTGCTTTAGGCAACAATCATCCTCTAGTAGTTATACAGAACACACAGAAAACTGAGTTTCCCTTTTGAGATTGTCTTATAAAGCTTTATTTCTACACGATGACTCACAAACACTGCAAGAGATGGAAAAAAAGGAGAAGAGAGAGGCTTTCTCAGGGCAGGGACATGGGCCAACCTTAGGATTTCCAGTGGGGAGGAGATGGGGGGAGCTTCTTGGGAAGTCCTATCAACAGTGGTAGTGAAGGGGACAGAAGCATCGAGCACACGTGTGAGCCACTTCTGGATCTTACCCCAGCATCTGGATTTTTGGTAGGAATTCACTAGATATTTTCTCCTCTTCCCTCCCCTCCCCTCCCTTCCCCTCTCCTCTCCTCTCCTCTCCTCTCCTCTCCTCTCCTCTCCTCTCCTCTCCTCTCCTCTCCTCCTCTCCCTTGCCCTCTCCTTCCCTTTCTTCTCTCCCACCCCTTTCCTCTGAAGATGGGTGCTCTGGCCAAAGCAGGTGCCAGAAGAGCCAGGGACTTTTCATGGAAGGCTTCAGATCAGTCGAACATTAAGATGGGGATATTGTTGAGCACGTCAGACATCATGTGCCTTCCCTGATGACTACAAAAACTGAGACTAATAAGTTTTGGGGCCTTTCCCTGTAACAAAACAAGTAGTGGTTCATAAAGGGTTTTTTCGAGGGACATTCTGGACACGTACAAATGCAGGTATGTCTGCTCACTTGCTCTTTTTTTTTTTTTTTTTTTTTTTTTTTTTTAGAGCAGTTTGCAATTGTAGAGGTTGATTTCTCAGATGAATCAGCCACTGGTTTCTTGTTTTCAGTCTTGGGTCATGCCAGGTAGTGTTAACTATAGCAGTTCAAATATGACCTCATTAGCCCACTGTGAAACTGAAGATGACAACTTCATTTCACTACGTGGGATAAACAAGCCCAGGGCCCTAACCTAATTGAAAGCAATTCTATTTAGTATCCTTTATAAAAACTTTCACTGGGAGATTATCTTCTGTGGAAGACCTGCTGTACTTATTTTAAAATCTCAATGTTTTAACTCCATGCAATGTGTATTTTTAAAACATCATCAGTGGTCTTCGTTAAGTACACACTTTCTTTCTTTTTCTTTTCTTTTCTCTTCTTTTCTTCCCTTCTCTTTTCTTTCTTTCTTTTTTTCTTTTTCTTTTTCTTTTTCTTTCTTTTTTTTTTTTTTCGAGACAGGGTTTCTCTGTATAGCCCTGGCTGTCCTGGAACTCACTCTGTAAACCAAGCTGGCCTCGAACTCAGAAATCCACCTGCCTCTGCCTCCCAAGTGCTGGGATAAAAGGCGTGCACCATCACCGCCTGGCAAGTACACACTTTCTTAAGTAGAATCTCTTCCATGGAGGCCTGAAAGCTTGTGTCTATGCCATTCCCTGAAAGCTTGTGTCTATGTCATTCCCTGTAAGGCCCATCCTGGGTATCAGAGCACTGTAGCCTCTTACACCTGCCCCCCGTCATATACCTGAGTCACGGCTGGTGTGGAGCATCACTCCTCTTCAGGGACATCACTCAGGCTTTTGCTTTCCAGCTTGGCATCTTTTCACTCCCTACTAGTAATTGTAATTCTCTGCCGCATCCCGAATAAAACACAGATGCCTTTGGCCAGTGTGTCAGGTCCTGTCCGTTCATCTTCTGATGCCTGTCCTATACACTGTCATCCACTCTCAGGGGCAGGCTACAATGCCTGCTCATGTCCGTATCACTCTCCCAGCTCATTCCTACTGTCTCTTCTGCCTGGAATAGTCTTTCCCCAACTCTCAAAATCATGTCAAGTAAAGGGCATAGGTTAAATGACACATTCACAAAGATACACCTACATCTCATAGCACGGTGAACATTTTGGTGATGATTGGATATCTTTCTCTTCCTAGATTAAAATACTCAGAAGGTAGGGATGTCTCACTCTTATTAACCCTTAAGGTATTCTGTACAGATCTGATACATGCCAAGCTCCTTGTATTTGTCTAACATGCAGTATATTCACAGCAGGCACATGTCTTCTGCCAGTTACCCATGGTAACTGAGATGACATCTACATTTGGACTCTAAATTCACCTCATCAGTTATGCTTACTATGAAGATGAATAGATGGTGAAGTCCAATTAGTGCAATTATTCTGTTTCCAGGCAGTAACCTTAGTAGTAATTGTCCTAGAGCCCTGAGACATTACAAATAATTAGTGTTGATGGCTCACGAGGCTGAGCTTCTTCCTAAGATAGATTCTCAAGTGAAGAATAAAACTGCTATTTGTGGGAAACAAATCATATCACATCGTGGGAATGTTACATGGCGTAACCCAGTGAGTGAGAGCTGGGCAGAGTGTAGTGAACACTGCCTGTCTGTTCTTCCGAGTCAACGAGTATGATTCGCTTGCATTGGGTCAGTCAGTACTGAGCAATTGCTCAGTCAGTACTGAGCAATTTCACTAGGCTTTATGAAGTTGGGAGTCTTAGGCTTGCAGATGAACACATGGTCTGAGACTATGAAACCTGCTAAGGGAACAGTGAATTGTTCCTGGACTCTATGCTAGGACCATTTATTCTAAATTGTGAGTTCTTTCAAGGTCAGATCACTTTTCTGCTCATCTCCATAGGCCCATTTCTAATGGAATATGTGGACTGGAAAGGGGCTGAGGGCATGGGAGGGTGAGCTTCATAGCCACACACATTGGGATAGACAAATAAGGGTTGTTTCAGATTGTCCTTGTCTTTACACCACATACAGGAACCAGGTGGTAATGAACCTTCAACAAACACAGTGACATTTGTGATTTCTCCCCATTCATCCCTGGTTTTGATGTGCTCCATGACAAGCTGCCTTGAGTTTTTTTCCCCCCATTGCCTTATTCATAAATATCATTGGCTTTGCTTTTTAACTATTATAAAGGTTTTTTTAAAATTATGTCTATCCAGCAAACTATAATGGAATGGGTCTAGTTTTCTTTCTTTAAAAATATTTTTTATTTGTGTGTATGTCTGCGGCATGAGTACAGGAATTTTCAGAGGCCAGATGAGGGCATTGGATCCCCTAGAGCTTCAGTTACAGGTGGCTGAGCCATCCAACATGGGTACTGTGAACTGACCTGGGGTACTTCACAAGTATAACAAGAGCTCTTTATTACTGAGCCACTTCTTCAGCTCCATTATGTCTAGATTTCTTAAGCTTATTCTTATCAACAGAGTGCCTATTATATTAGTACTTTCATGTTTTTAAACCTGTAACACAACATTGATTTCTAAAGTAATTTCTGATTGAGGAATAAATTGTTTGCTTCAGTGAATGCACCAGTCCTAGGGATGTTCTTTCTACACATTCTTGATACTTCCTTTAAACAATTCAGTTGGCCTCTCTCTTACATACTAAGACTGTAGTTATGGTTGAAGCAATTGTAGGGCTCGATTACGAGGATGTCTCATGCCTTCTACATAACTTATATAACTAATATTTGATTATTATTAAATCAACACCTTTTCATAAAACGTGTCCTTGGAAATGAGTTCAGATCACAATCGCAAATATTCTACTTGTGTCTTCATAGATCACCTAATGCAGAAAGTGCCAAGTCACATTGATTAAACTAGATGATATAGTAAAAACATAGAAAGAATAGTGGCAACAGAGCAGATAGCTTCTTGAAGTTAGTTTTATTCTATCCCAGGTTCAGAGTCTGTGACTTACAATTCCTTCTCCAGATTCCTCAGATACTAAGTTCCATGTGTCATTTGGAAACCTTGGTTCATGGGGATTTTACCCTTGGTATATGCAAGTGGCTGGAAGAACATGCTATGACAGTTGAGCAGCTGGTGTCCAGGTGTCCAGTCTACCTTTGACATGTATTTCCAGGTGGTTGCTAGTTTTTTTTCCTTCATTTTTCTTCCCACTGTTTCCTTAAATGTCTGAGGATAACATTTAGATTTGGAGAATTCAGCAAGAAAAGCCACTGTGGATCACTAATGGGGTCCCAAGGCATAATTGGTGTAGACCCGACTTCTTAGAAAGCCCATGGAATGGGCTCAGTTGGTAGTACAGCTGATCCTTCACCCCATTTTGAGGATGGGAAGATTGTTCTGTTCCTACTCTTTGCTGTTATTGGGTTAGAAGAACATGGTATACACTTAAGCATTTGAGACATTAAATAAAATACTTTTTTTAGGTAGCTAAAATTTGCAAGTTTTACTTCTGTAATGAATTCCCTTTCATTATTAAAAGATGAATAGCATTTGCAATAGAGGTTCATGCGTTTTCAAAATCCTCCCTGGAAATCTACAATGAAGATATGGTCTCTACTCTTTTAATTTCAAACTGGGAAAATACAAACAACAGTAAAATATTATGGAAGTCATTTTTATCTGTTCATGGAGCTGGGAAACACAGGACTTACCTTTTTTAAAGGAGCATACAGGCAATGGAGCAGACCTGTAATTACAGAGCGATAACTAGCAGCCAATAGATTCACTGGACTCCACCCTTGGAAAAGGCATGAAATCAGCTTCTGTCAGTCATTGGTTTATCCCTTCCTCTTTAGATACTGCCTATCTGTAGATCTTAAGCACATGAGGTAGTCCAAGTTCAATTGTCTATTATTGAAAGAGTTTAGCTTAAAGAGCACTTTTGACAATGCAGGGGAATTCTGGATTGGTTTAATTTAATTCCAAGGTTTTAATCACGAGAAACAAAGGACACTTAAGTATCTTACATTTCTATCAAAACCCAAGCCTTTGGGAGATTAGCTGTAGAAGGAAAAGCCTTCCAAGAGGAGCTGATGTCAACACACAATGAGAGTGTTCTTTGCGTATGGGCAGTGGATGCTTGTGGCTGTCGGGAGTGTCCCTAAATGTCCCTTCTTCTCTGAGAGGCTATCCCCTTGGCCTTAGTGGGAGAGGATGCACCTAATCCTGCAGAGACTTGATGTGTTGACCTTCAAAATTTTAAGAAAAGCTCCCAATAGTTTGGAAGATTTTTCAAGTCTTTCCTCTAGAAGACTTACTGAATCTAAGGAATGAATGGCATTTGCTCTTTGTTCTAGACAAAGGTGTCCTGGCTGGGGTGAGGCAGGGCCTGCTGGAAAGGACTCTGACCTTTTAGGATGGAGGGTATCTATACAAGGGACGAATTTTATTTGGATAAGCTGTGACCTGAACACTTCACTGTAAGTTTCTTTGCAAGACTAACATTGGCATTAGGTTATTTCCCCATAAATGTTCTCCATAAGAAGTGTACTTCTGTGTCTAGACAGATGTGGGTACGATTTAAAGTGCTGGTTTCATTTGACTTCTGAATAGCTTCAGATTGGACTCTTGGCCACAGAATTTTTTTTTTATTATTTTTAATTTCTCATCAAACTTGTAAGATGTTAGGAAGCTAGCTCTTACTGCTGTGGTCCAGTCTTCACCTTCTGCTCTGCCATTTTTGTGATTCCCTGTCATTTTGAGTGGATTGATGGACTTTGCAGGGAAACTCCTGAAGGTTAAACCTTGTCTTCCTGACTTTTGCGTCCCTAGAACTTCGTATAGTGCTTGGCCCAGTGTGGTTGTCTGATGCAAATTGACACATTCATCTTTGAGACAATTTTGTTTTCTTGCTTGAAGAAAAGGAAAACAATTTATACTCTTTTATTTATAGTGGTGGGAAGTATGGACAGATCATCTGGTGTTTGTTTGCAGGCTGATAAATGGAAATTAGGGCTAAATAGTTACATGGCTACTATGTCCTGAGAGCATGTCTTAAAAGCTTAGCTTTTATGTCATTATGGGTTAACAAACAAACAAACAGCCAGAAATAGATTAGCAATAGGAAGGAAAGATTCACCTAGTGACACTCATATTTGAAACTCTAATAGTTCAAATGTAGTGAGTAGATCCTCATCTTTTTTTCTAATAGGCCATCTTGGTTGAAATAAACCACAGTTCTTCGTCTCAAAGAATCTGCTTATGCTACTGTGTAATTCTTCTGGAATTTAAAAAAGCTGGAATGTTTCACTATACCTTTCAAGCTCCCTAATGGAATCTTCCAGCCCACACTGTGGTCATCAACCAAGAATTCCTCATGGAGATGGAATTAGGAAAACTGATGAACGTGTCTAGTTTGGGCCAGAGAACTCCCTCTGAGGTCATTGGGATGCTTTCCTGAACCGAGGCACAGACTGAGGGTCTGTTCTTAATGAGGATGATTTAGAGATTTCCACACTTAGAAGGGAGACTGCCCAAGTCTATAGCTGGGGACTCTAGACATGAGGGTCTGTGACCTAGTTCTTCTGTGTGATTGTCTCCTGACATGGAATATTTATAGTTTAGTGTCACTAAGCCATATTGAGACAGAAAACACACTGGTGTTCCTTAAATCTGGCACTATCTCTCGAGTAGCGTTCCTTCTATGAGTGATATAATTGCCTGTCAGTTGGCAGCCCCCATGACACCTCACGTGCGTTTTGACTCAAGGTGTTTTTGTGAACAATGCCTGGCCTATTGTCTAGGTGACTATATATATATATATATATACATGTATATACATATATATATATACATGTATATATATATTTTTTTTTTTTGTGGGGAGGGGTCTGTTTCAGTTGTTTTCCTTTTTCAGAGTGGCACTGAATTTTCTTGAAATCTCACAATCCCTTGGTTCTCCTCTCTGTCTTCAAGTTCTCCTGCAGGTACAGGTGGTCACTGTTTCTATCCAGCTCATCTTGATGGCTGGCTTCCTGAGTTTTTATTTCACCAAAATAAACTTCAAAGAATCGGAAGAACCTCAGGCCTCCCTCTTCTCCCTTTCAACTAACACCCACTGATGTTTATCTTGGCAATAATTGGATGCCTATTTGATGAGACCTATAGTTAAGTGTGTTAATAGAGACTCATCTCAGCTTTAGGACAAGACTTTTAATAGTCTGTTTTGAAACTTACATTCAGAAGCTCCATGGAACCCATGAGAGCTGGTTGTTTATCCCATGTTTGTCTGGTAGACTATCAAAAGCTTTGCTATAGTTGGTTACAATCTGAGATCAAGACCTTTTGTCTCTCTTCTGCCATCTTTCTTATGGTGTCCTTTTCCTCCCCAGCACTGTGAACTGGATGTAATTTCTGATAAATATGTAAGCTGTATGACTCATTGTAAATTATGTTTAATTACTGATAGGACTTCATGAGTTTTCATACATGGTGCAGAATTCTTTCCGTGCCTATTTTCTGTTTAACTTTGCTTATCTCCAGCAATGCTGCCTTGCCTTCCCAAATAGGGACTTCCCAGCTCAATAATAAATGTGTAAGACAGAAGAAAATTGGTTGCGCACTCATTCTAAGCCACATAAGAAGGCTACTTAGCTTGATTCACCTGGAAGGATGAATAACTGAGGAATAAAGCCACACAATTCTTCTTTATCTTCTTAATCAATCAACACATGTCTAAATATTACCCACAGCCTCCAGCACTTTCTGAATGAAGGTGTGGCATAGGAAGAAACTCCTCTTATTTACTGTAGGAAATAGTTTTTATGGTCAACAAATTGAGGGTATGTTTAAAGTACTTATTTATTTATTTATTTATTTATTTATTTAGAGACAGTGTCTCATTATGTAGCCCTAGCTATCTTGGAAGACATTATGTATTCCAGGCTACCTTGGAGCTCACAGAGAGATCCTTCTGCCTCTGCCTCCAGAGTGGTGGTACAGTACCATGCTCTGCAAAACAGGTCACTGTTAGTCTAGGCAGCAGAAGGCCATGGGTTCCATGGTAGTCATGGATCCCATGATCAGTATGTGCAGCAAAAATGGCTTTGGGACTTGTATAAAGGTTTCTAGTCTTATAGTTCACCTCAGTCCTTCTTTGCCAAAGAGTTGAAGTAAGGCTGAGCCTGTTGGTCACTCAGGAATTCTGGTACGTGTGGGCATATTTCATTTGATAATGTCCTCTCACAGTTGACAAGACACACTTGAGTTGGGGAAATAAGACTCTTGATGTGTTGTGGGAAGGGGGGTGAGAAGGAAATGATGGGGAG
This sequence comes from Montemys delectorum, assembly GCA_019843815.1. NCBI lineage: Eukaryota > Metazoa > Chordata > Mammalia > Rodentia > Muridae > Montemys > Montemys delectorum. Next base: position 9,343 of record JADRCD010236565.1, on the reverse strand, counting down.
CTATGAGTACAACTCATAATCAGAACATGTGACATACATATATGAATATGTCACAGGAAATTTATCATTCTCTATGATTAATATATACTAATAAAAAATAATAAAAGACTCTTGGTCTGGATTCCAGATCTGTTAACTTACGCTGGCTCAAGTCCTCTTCGCTGGAAATGGCCATCAAGGAAGGGTTAATAGTTTAAGGGTGATGTTTGCTCTCTGTCTTGAATAGTTTTGGTAGTAGCAAGCACTGTTTATAGAGACCAGGTAGACAACTGGACCTATGCTGTGCTTTTAATATATTATCTACCTCTGTACTGAGTACCTAGTACTCAGTAGTATATACCAGAGGGGGAGCCTTTTAGGATGTGTGTCTCCACCCCATGTAAGGAGATTAGGGTTCTACAAAAGACATCAGTGGGGGCCTCATCTCTACCTTTGTTCTCTCCGGCAGATGTCACAGCTTTGAGAGTTGTGAGAAATATCTCATAATTCACGCAGACTCAAGGATTTTTCTACAGGCTATGGAAGTGGGGTTAAACAAAAGACGGAATCAATAAGAAGACCAGATTGCAGTATTGATCCTAAGTCGATAATATAAAAGTACTAGTGCCGGGAAACTGCAGCTAGTCAAAGATCTATTTTTAAAGTAGAATTAAAAAACACACAGTGATCTCCTTTAATTGTAATGTTATCAAATAAAATTCTGTAGTCTGTGGAACATGCTCTGGCCTTTTGCTTATTATGTTCCAAATAGTCTTACATGGGATATGAGAATACACAACTGTAGAGAGAAGGTTCTAGTGATACCTTTTATACATTGTACAGAGAATGTGGGCCATAGGAAGTATGACTAGGACATCATACTTTATCTTCATGGTTTTTCATTGATTGGCAATGTTCCAGTAAAATTTACGTCATTGCTTCTAGCTTAAGTAAGTTCTCTTGGATTTCTTTAAAGGTGCTGTACATTAGTTGCATTATTGGGGGGTGAAAGGAAGACCCAGAAACATTTTAGATCTTTGCCAGAACTGGTGTGATGTGCTCTTCTAATGAGGCCCTTTTCTCCTGACCCTTGCACTGTTCTGGGTAAGAATCTGGCCTATCACAGAAACAGGTTGGAGGCTGGACTATTCAAGAAGAGACCAGAAAGCTAGCACCTAGAAGCAACATAAAGATCTAGGCTTCTGAGACCCAGGGTTTTAGAAATAATCAAATGAAATCTGAACTGAGGTATTGGGCCATTGTTCCTCTGTTAGATGCTGTACTACATTTCAAGGGTATGTGGGTATGTTAAAAAAAAAAACCACACCCGCCTTATTCACTCTCCTTCTGCACTCTCTCTTGATTGACAGGGAAAGGAACACAGTTTGATGCTGTTGCTCCCTGGAATAGGAAGTCACTTTTGTACTTACCGTAATAGTTCTAGCAATTACAGTGAGTTGGAGGAAATCCGTAGTTTCTTTTGGCTTTTCCATTTTGTCAGTGAGTGAGTGAATGAAGAAGGCAAGGAAGAAGAGAGGCAGGAAGTGGCACACGTTCTTGAGGGTATTTTCGTCTGTAACGGGCAGGGATAAGAAGGACCTGGTGGTTTTTCTCTCTCTTCCTCTTTAATAACATTTTTCAGAGCAGTTTCATTTTCACAGCTAAATTGAGCAGAAGGTGCATAGACTCACCATGTGCCCTCCTCTCCCTCCCACGCACGCACGCACGCACGCACGCACGCACGCATGCAGCCTCCCCTCCCCCATTCTCCACATTCCCTACCAGGGTGGTACTTTATCCCACAGCTGAGCCACCTACATTGACACATGTTTGCCACTCTAACTCCCGTTCTTTACAGCAGAATTTGTGCTTGTACACAGTGAGGGTTATAACAAATTTATTACATGTCTACCATTATAGCATGGCAATTTTTCTTTTCTCTTTCTCTTCTTTTTCTTATGGTTCTGGGGAATAGAGTCCTGTGCCAGCCATGCACATGCTGGGCAAGGGTACTGCTCAGCCACATCCCCTGGCCAATGGTCTATTAATAAATGCTCAAGTTAGGACTGCTCATTTAATTTAAGAGGGATTAAATGATGGTAAGTGCATTTGTTAGGTCATTATACCCATTCAAAGAATGCGTGCTGTTTCCAATTACAACATTAAACCACAATTGGTAACATTATTTGTAAATAGCACAGACTAACTCCATTCGCTCATGTGCTTCAAGAATGGCAGTAAGTCAGCTTAGTTAACCGAAGGCACTCAGGGCTGATGGCCCAGACATATATGCAGAATGCACGTGGAAGTCCAAGGCCTGCCTGTGTCACAGAGCAAGGTCAAGCCCAGTCTGGGGACCTTAGTTACACCCTGATTCAGTATTAAAAGTTATATAAGGACTCGGACTATAACTCAGCCATAGAGTAGAGCACTGGTTCTAACTCCAGGAACACATACATGCACAGGTACACACATGTGCACATACACATAAACAGACACATGCACACAGACTTTGCCTTTTAGAATGATTTTTTTGAGGGTGGAGGTAAGCACACGAACATGTGCTTTTGCTTTGCATAAGTGTTTTCAACCTTATAAATCTCTACCCTTCATAAAATCCAGGTTGTAGAGTAGTTTGTGTGTCTAAGGTAAGAGGGAACATTCTAGAACATTTATAGTACATAGTGTCCATCAAGCCTTTGGGGTGGATGATACATGGACATCATGATAAGTCCACATGGCTGCAGCCTGGTGTTTCATCCATTATTTGCTTTGGTATGAGCCCATCCCTCCTCCTTTGCTTTCATGAACTATTCTAGGTTGACATTGTGATGTCTGCCACTTGCTGTTGTAAAGATAAGCCGGGCACACAGTCCCTTGCCTAGAGTTTTCTCCTTTCCTTGTTCTCTCATCCAGCTTAGGTCTTTGCTTCCTTCAAAGCCTCTGTAATGTGGTTTAACTACCCTGCTGGCAAATTTGCCTTTCTTGTTTGTGCATCTGGAGGATGCTGTGGTTGGTGAGCCTGCCTTGTTATGGGACTTACCATCTCCTTTCTGTGTTCTGTAAGCCCTGTGCTATCAGGCCTTGTGTTTGTCTCCATGGGAGTGCCTTTGAGACTCTGCATCTTGGTTTTCAGTGGATATTTGTCCACAGCCAATGCAGATTACCATAGCTCTTGCCAAAGTGTTCATGAAACACAGTCAGTTCTAGGTATTATGAGGAACGGAGTGAAGTTAATTCTTTGTGTGTATTTATGGTATAAACTGTGAAGCAGAGTTAAAGATTTTTAGTTGATATATTTTGCACTCAAATATTGGGAGGTAGATTTCAATTTGGTGAGATTATGTAAGCAAAACCCTTTCTATTAGCTTCTGATAGGAATATTTACATTATACATTTCCCACGTCTGGAGATAGAATGATAAGGTGAGTGGACAGTCAACAGCTTATATATGTCTGTCTGTCTGTCTGTCTGTCTGTCTTTTAATCAGTGAATTTAGCTCACATCAGTAAATTAGATTTGTGTCTCAGCACGATCTAGTTTACACACAGGATGTGGAATGCTGTCATTTTGTTATTTTATCTTATATGTGTGGGTAAAAATTTTACTGACCTTTCAACATGAATAAAATAAAAAAGACAGGAAACCACATTGTACTTGAGAAATACACACATACATACACACACACACACACACACACACACATGCATCTATGCATGTACCACACACACACACACACACACACACACACACACACACACACATATTTTGGTAAGTGTCTAGGAGCCTGTGTTTTAGTTAGTTGCTGTAAGGGTTAGTTACTAACATTGAGGACTTGCTCTGTGGACTTCTGGCCATCATCTCCTTCTGATTCTCACCCCAGGGATGACAAGCTTCTGAGGGTCTGTGAGGTGTCCCAAAGCATGCTGCCAGTATATAGGCTGTCAGATTTTAAAGTTTATATTTGAATATAAGTGGGAGCTAGCAGAAGCAGACAACACACATACACACACACACACACACACACTCACTACAGTTTATACAATTTATCATATAGTGGCTGTCAAATAAGTAACAGTAAAGTCAATTTTTGCTCTCACTATGAAGATAGCGCATCTGTTATCATTGGAGACACTGATTTTTCAATAGAGCTAGTCTGCTAACATTATCTAATTTTTTAGAATATACTATAAATGATAACCTTAAGATTCCAAACACATGTATGTACGTCTATATTCAGGAGACCTGACCTATCCATTTTTAGTAACCAATTCTGTTTTCATGAGCATTCTTACATCTGCAATTTAATATATGAAAGTCTGAGAATCTTGATCAATAACATTTAAAGTTATATAGGCTTTAAAAATCATGAGTTTCTCCATAGAAAAATTATAGGTTTATTCTTTACTTTTGGGTCTAGAATTTTCTTGGTCTTACACTGTCTAATTTTGTCAAGAAACAAGCAAAGGTTTCTGTAATGTGGGAAGAAAAAAAATGGAGAAATGGAGATGGGGTAATGGGACTGAGGCTACAGTTTCTTGAGAACTCAGGTGTCAGATGAAGTGCCAGGAGTCAAAAAGCTCACGTGTAGAACTCCAAAGTCCAGGGAGGAATGGGAGTTGTTGTGAAGTATAAACAAACCACACAATATCGTGAAATACACAGAG
>JADRCD010236564.1:0-18700 GCA_019843815.1 Montemys delectorum | reverse complement strand
TGGGAGAGCATTTGTCTGGAACTCTAAGGAAGGTCACGTCACATGAAACTAAAGGAGAGGTAACCAGCTATGTGGCCCAGCTTAGACTAATTTAAATGGTATAATTCAGTTATGAGCTAGCATAAATGAGCCAAAGCTATTGGCTTAGTCATGTATTAATCATAAATAAATAAATAAGCCAAAGAGAGGAATTATTTGCTACCTGTCTAAATCCACAGGTTTCTGTAGTCTGTTCCATGAAGGGTTGGCTACATGTGCTGAGTTGAACATTACAATGGCAACAGCTTGTGTCAGACAAGGTCCTGTACCTCATGGTGGCCAGGAAGCTATTGGGAAAGTCACTCCTGACAACAGGTATCCATTCAAAGCCTAAGTAAACATACCCACTTCTGTCAATTAGGCCCCACCTCCTAAAGTTTCCAGAACCTCCCACAATAGTACCAGTTTGTGGATCAATGTTCCAACACACGAGCCCATGAGTCATATTTTACCATCAAACCAAAATTCCTCCCCAATATGCTTTATCCTCAAGTAGTGAAATGTTACATAACTACCTGTAATTCTATAACTTCTCATTCAGCATTTATTGAGTCCAAATTCTGAAAAACAGCTATGTCCTCTCTTTCATATTCTTAACGTCAAACTTGATTTTGTTTTCCTTTCTAGTTCCTAGTGCAAGTCACCCTGAGGTGCTGTTGGGACTTTGAATGGTGTAAATGGGAAGGGAAAGAGAACTTGCACCATTACTTACACACCCATTTCTCCTTCCCTTCTTTTATCCAGATGCAGAAAGAGGACTATGTGTCTCTTTTTTATGAAAAGGTTATCCTGTCTATGCTGCTTATCATTTTTGCCATAACTCAAGCTTTTAAGGCAGTATAGTATAGCAGGTGACCCAAGTCTGATATTTGTATGGATATTTGTCTTTGCTATTTGGACAATCCTATGCTGCCACTTTGTTCTCAAAGGTGAGAAACCAGATCTAATCCATACACACCCTACCTACCTCTATCACCTTTAGTTCCTGATACTGGGAGCTAGGAGACAGGCTTTAGGTGGTATACCCCAAATCAGTCCCAGCTGCTTCACAGTATTCTTCAGATAGGCAAAGTATTCATAAATGCTTGTTACGCTATATTCATGCCTATTTGATGCTAGGGAAACAAAAGACATAGTCTAAATGATTTATAGAGCAAGTATGTTGGATTGTTTGTTTATTTGATTTCCTCATAATTCTGAAAAACAGCAAAACCTATGATTAGAGTGCTAATAGATTTGAAATGGTGAGGTTCCAACTCTGGGTCATAGAGATTTCTCTACTCACAGTTGTTTTACACAAACAAGCATGAGGAGATCCATTTCATAAGGGTGCTAACCCATGAGCTCAGCCCTAGCTTTCTAATACTATATCATCTTAGCAGAAGGAGTTTGATATATAAAGTCTGGAGCAGGAGATACATATATTCAGTCTATAGTACACATCAAATGGTGGAAAGGCTTGACTCCTTTGAGGTTACAATCCTGCCATCCCCAACCCGCTAGTACTTGGAGTGTTGTCCAATGGCAACCATTGTAGAATAAATGAATCTGTGCTCTCTAAAGGGAAGAGTTTCTTTTCTGCATCCTTTATTTCTTTGCTCTTCATCCCCCACCCCTTAGATCGAAGCTTCAACCTGGTAGGGAATCTTCTATTGCCTTAGCAGCCGCTTCAGTGAACACCCTCACCCAATAGTGTCCACACACAATTTGAGATCCCTACTGATTTGTTTTTCCCTTCCGTTTCAACTTCACAGAAATATCAATATACTCATCTTAAAAGGTACAAGCCTCCACAGGAGCCAATGCCCCACTCCCAAATATCAGCAAATTAACTAAAACCACCATGAATCAAGCAAGCGAAACCTAATATTTCTGAAACACTTTTCTTCTTTCCTTCATTTACCTGTGCCTGAAAGAACTCACAAGCGAGACAGAAGGGAGACAGCATGCTTGCATTCACACCCATTAGTAAAACCGTCTTCAGGTCTGTGACAAGCAGTGGGATGTGTTAGGAACCACTGCCATGCTTGCGTTCATAATCTCACTAACCATAGATTCCACGCTTGACAAAGCAAAGGACCCTGTGTGAAGCTGCAGTGGGAAACATGAGGTAAACTTACTCAGTTCCTCTAAGCTTGGAGACTTTGTGCACAGCCCTATAACAGACATTTTATCTCAGAGAGGGAGAGTCATATCCATAATCACAGCATAGAAAGAGTTCAAATCCATCCTTGTCCATCTGCCTGATCCCATAACCTATGCCCAGTCCCACAAAACAGTACCTCCTCTGGGATTTTTAATTCTGGAACAGGATTCCTCATCCTATGAAGATCAGAGTCAGGGAGAGATACTGTGAAATACAAAATTTCAGTCATATTGCTGGAACTCTATTTTTGGAGGGGGGGGTGCCCAGAGCTATAGAATTCTTTATGTTAAAAGTATGCCCTGCTGAGTCCAATGATCAATGGATCTGGAAGTCCACTATTTTAACTATCCACATCAAAGATTCATAAGCATACCTATATATACTCTGGCTCATTTTGATGAAATGATATAGATTTTCAGTTTTTCCTCTCAAATATAAGCACAACCGTAATCAACTCCTGATAAAATTTATTTAGGATAAGTTCACCAAATTGTCTAAGTACACTTCCTGCTATGCAACAACAGCCATCTTCTATTCATCTTCCCCCTATGCCCCTGGCTCTATGGCTGTACTGTGGATGTGGCATGTAGGGTCTGGCCACTGGGCTGTGTTTACCTTATCTGTGCTCTTCGTATTTTTGTAGAGGTCAGCATGTAGAAAAGAAATCGTTTTAATCTGCTCTTGCACAGCGCCCTATTTTATCCCTCTGATCATTTTATCTGCCCTTCTTCAGACCTTTTCTAGCTCCATTTCCTCCCTTTTAAGGTTCATCAACCAGAACCACATGGAGTGCAGATGAACTAAGGTTTTGTACAAAGGCATTGCCCTTGGAGTTCCTAGGAGAGGCAATGTAGTTATCCTAAAAAGGCAAATCCTAGGGCTTGCAGCTTCAAATAGTATGAGAAATGAAAAGGGAGAGGCGCTAGTGATATGAATAATAACTACTCCTCTTTTCTGTTACGGTTTGCCTATCTCTTCATCCTTTGTAGCATCTTAAGTGGAAAAAGGCATGAATTGATGGCAAGACATTAGAGCTCTTCAAGGACTTGGGGGGCTGCAGAGATATCCAATATCTGCTGGTCTACACAGCAGCAGACAGCCTTCTAGACAGGATTGTTTCTATCATCATCCATCCTCCTTGTAAACCCAGTGCCCGTAATTTTTCATTCCTGCCTATTTGTTGCCCAACAGATACCCCAAATCCCAACGGCTCCAGACCTTGCTCTTTCTCTTTCTAAAATAAAGCATAAATTTGAAACAGAAATTTTTCTGAGCCATCAGCTCTAGGAGCTAGTGATTTGATTATCTCGTTAAAGCAGTTTAGTCTGAGTGTGAGTGAGGCTTAACCCCTCTAGGGGTGTTATGAATTTTAAAAGATATTTGGCAAATGTAAGAAATCTAAGGATGCATCATCTCTAATTGAACACAGACTCGGCAGTCCTCTGTCGTATGTGTGTTGGGGACCTCATGGAGACAGGGGCCTGAGGAAGAGGTATGGGTTGTGGAACTGTTGGAGAGTGGACAGGGTGGGGGACTAAAATATGGAGTGCAAAAAAAAAAACAGATAAAAAAGAAGCCTAAAGATGCTTACAGTTTAGGGGTACATTGGAATATGAGTGAGTGATTAGAGGGATGTGTTGATTCTGTATATATTTTATGAGATAGTGAGAGAGTGAGATTGTGTGTGTGTGTGTGTGTGTATGTGTGTGTGTGTGTGTGATGTCTGGGTGCAGGAAGTGGTACACAAAAGGAGTCCAGCACTGTTTCTTCCTTTAAAATGCACAGAAGTCATAGCACATTGAGAAAAAGCAGAGAACAGTTGCAGAAGTCCAAGTAAAGGAATCTTATTTTCTTTCAAACTCTCACAACTGTGAATGAATATCTCTATATCCATGTGTGAAATTTCCGTTCCCTCTCATAACTTTGCTTTCCCAAATCATTATTTTCCCTGTATGTTGTTATAGGTTCACAATATCTTCTGGGATCTCATCAATTTTTCCTTTTGCGTTGCTCTTGGTATATCTTTCTCCACACATTTCAGTGAAAGGTGCAGATTTGAATTTCAATTTCAAAGAATTTTGCTATTTGAAAAAAAAAGTAATAATCACCAGTTGTTTTTTTTTTATCTTCAAAGTCTTAGTGAATATCTATTATGCTTTTATCCTGTGGGCCAGTAATCATTTTTCCTAACAGAAGATAAGCCTAAATTGCCTTGGAGAAGCCACTCCTGTACACTATAAATCCAGGGAACTGGCTTGAGTGATTGCCATCCTCAGCTGAAGATGGGGAAGTCTCTGATGGATTTCAGTAAAGAAAACAGTTCGTCCCAAAAGCCTTTGCTCTCCCACGGCTTCAGTACTGGGATTAGGCTGTCCAGTCTGAGACTGCTATGCACCTGATAATGAAAGAGGTCAGTCTTTGAGTGTAAAATATTAGAGGGTCAGAGTGCTAAAGGATGAGGTCATCAGGTTACCACCACACCAATTTTAAGCAGCTGTATTCTATCACTTGCCTCAAATAGGATTAAAAAAGGCAACTGGGTTATGGCTAATGAATTGGCTTACATTATAATCTACCACCAGTTTGCTACCAGTTTGCTAAATGCCAGAGAATTTTGGAATTTTTTTCTGAATTTCTGGATGATTATTCAAGATTTTTGTTTTTGAGTTTTTTGTCTTTTTTTTTTTTTTTTTCCGGTAAACATATGTCTTCAAAATTCTTTTCACTTTGCAATCATTTTAATAGTTGAATATAGTGTCTAACTTTAGATTTTCAAGTTGTCAGTTCTCAGGAATAAACTTCTTGTGTTACTCTAACTTTTTTTTATGTGAAAATCCGTTCCTTCAGACCTCTCCCTTACCCACGCTAAATCCTATTTTTGTCTATGCATCCCAAATTATGAATGCTTTTCATTTGCTGAGGTTTGGTCTGTTGATACATATTATGATTCTAAATAAGTCCCCTAAAGAGAGACTCCTCACATAGACCCAAGTGACAGTATATAACCTTATCCCCAAAGCTATGCCTGATTGGTGAATCAATATGCCTATTGCCTTTATCTGAGCAGAAGAGAGGTAGGTTAAGGTTTGGGTTCCCAGGCTTGTGGTCTGAGGATAGACATGAGGAGAAGAAGAAGGAAGGTAGAGAGAGGAGAAGACATGATGGGGTAGGTGAGTAATGAAAACGTGGCTATGGGGAATGGCCAATGGAGTTAAGATCAGCCCAGTTGGAAAATAGCAAGTTATAACTTGGGGATACTAATGAGGATGAAGAATTTAATCACTTAGAAGGTATTTATTTGCCCAGCTCTAGTGCTTTAAAAACTTATAGTAAATATAAGCATTTTGTGTCTTTTATCTGGGAACTGAATGATCAAAGGAAGTGTAGAAACCCTCAATTGAGATTAAATATTTACTACAACATTAATTAACAGCTATATTGCACTATGGTAAATATTATGCTGCAAATAGCTCAGAAACAATTCCCTGGAAATGTCAGTCACAACAAAATCATTTTGATTATAAAATAACACATGCTGTATTCTGAGAAATTAGTAGATAAAGATATTTTAAATCATGGTAGACATTATTATCCATAAATATCTCCTTATACATTTGTTTATTGGAATATATATATACATTTACATTTATGTACATATTTTTATTAACATTATTTTGTCCTTTGAGACAGTCTCACATAGCCCAGGCTGACCTCCTACTCATTATGTAGTTGAGGCTGGCCTGCTCCTCCTGGATTTCTGCCCCGACTTCCCCATTGATGACATTACACACATGTATCACAATGCCCAAGTTCCACAGACTTTATTTTATACAAAATATGCATTATAGTTTTCTAAGCTTTTACCAGCTTTATTACTTATGTACTTAGGTGTTATATAAACTTGTCCCCAAAGCTATGCCTGATTGGTGAATCAATATGCCCGTTGTCTTTATCTGGGCAGAAGAGAGATAGATAAGGTTTGGATTCCCAGGCTTGTGGTCTGTGTACTGTGTTCTTATGGGATTTTTTTTATTGTAATTTCATCAAATATCTTTTGGTTATTCTCTTGCCTGTCATTAGATAGTCTATCATCATTTTTCTTACACTAAATCTTCAAGAAATCACAAATAAAATTGAAAAGTTAGGAGTATTTGATGTCTTTGATTGTGAATTCTCAACTTTTCTCGATGTCAAACAAATATATAAAACTATATAAACTACAATGTCAACAGGAAGCTGTTTCATGTGAGCTTAAAGGATTGTATTTAGGATATTCATCTTTATCATGTTGCTTTGGGCTCAGGGGTTCACTTGTCAAAAAAATCACTGTATGTCTTCTTTTCCTCATGCATGCATTACTTATGACCGCCTCCTGTCACATTGTTATATCACAGACTCTATGTATGTATGTATGTATGTATATATATATATATATATATATATATACATGTATATGTATATATATGTATTCATGTATGTGTGTATATATATACACACACACACATACATAGAGTCTGTGATACAGTCAAGAACAGGCCAGGGCCATACTTTTAGCTTAAACTTGTTGAGTATTCTATTCTATTCTGGGTACTTTGTAAATTAGTATTATTTGTATTCAATAGATATTTGGTGTGCTTCCCTTATTATCTTTGAACCCATTTTTAAATTTTATCCACTAGGTTTAATGAATTGAAAAGATAATAAGATTTGTCCATCACATCTCTAGAAAGCTTTACCTGTGGATTAGAATTAAGCCCAAAATTTCAATCCCCCAAACATCTTCTACCTCCAGAATGATGAAACTGTCAGCAAAGTAAGTCAGGTCAATAACTTATCAGAGTCTGCTTTTAGTAGATAGTTTGTTGCCAATGCTCTCATCTAGACCATTTGTAAAAATGTTAAAACTGGCCCAAGAGTAATTTCTGAATCTTAATGAATAATGTTTCTATACATATACAATACAGTTTTATCCCCATCTCTGATTCTTTTAATGAAGCATGCTCTTTTTTCTACCTCTGTATTTTAATTCTCATTCAATAATAATTATTAATGTAAAGATCATAATGGCCTCTGGAACTAGGTAGATGATTCACAGTTATGAATATATATTGCTCTTGCAGAATACCCTAGTTTTGCCCCTGAGACCTGAGTAAGTGCTTCATAACCATACATAAATCCATCCCTAGGGGATTCAACTTACTTGGCCTCTGTGAGCATCTGCTTCAATACACACACACACACACACACACACACACACACACACACATATATATATGCATACTTTAAAATAAAAATAAATATTTAAAAACCGGTTACAATACCTTCTGATCTAATACTTCAAAAGAATATTTACTCATAAGAACACATCATCTTGAGGCAAGAATACTGAAACATTATTAGTTTGTAAAAGAAATAGATTATAATAGTTTTTGAACTATTATACTAAGAGTACTATCAGCACTCATTGTCTCTATTTCTCTGTTAACCATGAAAGTTTATTTCTTCAACTGCACCCTAACCAGTAGAAATGAATACCAAATACGGGAGCCTTTGTCTGTGTATGATATTGTGAAGTACTACATAAATAGTATACACTTACTAACAAACAATAATCTTAAGTGTGTACAAATTAACAATATCTTTTTTAATCTTCATGATATTAGTTATATGATTCTCTATTTTGCTAGATGACAGTATTAAAGAGAAAATATTTGCTATATCCCAAGAATTCAATGGCATGCCCACATTCCCCTTACTAATTCATATTGTTCTAACTCAGTGATTATTTACAATAATAGGTTGTGAGGTGTATGGCTGCAAGTAATCCCTCCTTATCACAAAATATTAAATCTTGTAAATTTAAAATATAAATAAAATTTAGAATGGTTCAAAGTTATGTGTTTAATTATGTCATCTTCACTCAGTGGGATTTCATGCTTTCTTTGCCGTGATAGCAAAAGGAGGCGGAGGTACACCAAGCATGAAATTAATTATTAATGCCTAACATCCAGCCCTTCTGAAAGGCCCACAGGGAGCAACTCATACTGACTCCACTTCAATAATGGTGTCGAGTATGAGTTATTGCAGGGCCTTATTTTCCTGCGAATGTTGTGATATTTTGTCAAAATCTGGGTATGCCCATGGGAATGTGTTCAACATATGAATGCCATCTGTCATGTGTCACAGAAGAAGGAATAGCCAGAGTTGCTGGGTAATGCTAGGTTACAACTATAGATGAGTTATAACGTAATTTATGTACTTCTTCTTAAAAGATTTTCATCTCCTCATTGAGCACACTGATGTGGGGGTTATCTAATCCTCTAAGGGCAAGAAATTTCATTATTTTAAGATTTGAACCCATATAACTTGACTTATTCTGTTTCCTTAAGGGTGATTCTGTAGCCATCCATAAGCTACTTAGATCCTATTTAATTAAGGTCATTAAAACAGAAGAAATACTTTGTGTAAAGTGAAATCTTGGTAGTCAAAAAGCCTGGAATGACTGGTGTTCAATGGTTCCACTGAGTAGGAGCAAACAGATAAAAGGAAACAAAATAAATGCAGACCTTGAGATGGAGAAGGGAATGCCAACCTCAACTTACTGAAGTAAAGGTATTTACATAATTGAAATGCCACACAGAGTCTTGTAGGATTCTTCTTAATCAACAGTTGTTTGTTGAAATGAGTGGCTACATTCCTTAGAAGTATTTCTCAGATTGAGACTGTAATTGTTAATATGAGTGTTCAACAATAAGTATAGTATAATTTATTAGCTAGAGGCCATTTTCAGAACTCTATTGCATTATCTAGATGCAGTGTTACAAGAAGTCCATGTATTTAACAAAAGAGAGAAGGATGCGTTCAATGTAAATGGAATTTCTGGCAAATTTGGAGCTTAACTCTTTTCAGAGGTAGATCTATACCAATATGGTCCCAATGGCAATAACCCCTGAACTCTCCTTTCTGCTTTGACCATAAGCAACATGATAACAAAGTAAACACCGTACATTGACAATCCAGACGACCAATTCTAAACCAATGTAATCATATAAGAGCTCTGAATTGAGAAGTAGGATCTAAAATATAGTGCCTCTGAGCTTCAATATATAAGCAACAAGCAAGACTGAGGGTGTGAGCCGGGAGGTGGTGGTACACGCCTTTAATCCCAGCACTTGGGAGGCAGAGGCAGGGGGATTTCTGAGTTTGAGACCAGCCTGGTCTACAGAGTGAGTTCCAGGACAGCCTGAGCTACACAGAGAAACCTTGTCTCGAAAATACCAAAAAAAAAAAAAAAGACTGAGATGTGAAGATGTGAAGATGAGATACTAGCAAAGACATCCATGAAGCCTGTTTTTATTGCTCCTCATCTATCATAGATGGCTCTGTCCTGAACAAAGGATAGTTAGCTTCTTCTCCAGTGTGAATTAACTCTTTAATCAGTAAGCAGTGTGGATTTTGCTATCCCATCTTCTCTCTCTCTCTCTCTCTCTCTCTCTCTCTCTCTCTCTCTCTCTCTCTCTCTCTCTCTCTGTATGTCTGTGTGTGTGTCTTTCTCCCTCTCTTCCCTCTTCTTCCCTCTTCCTCTTCCTCTCTCTCTCCCAGTTTGAACATAGGAGAGAAGGAGAGAATGCCCGGACTGATCTAAATATAACATCAATTCTGATTGAAGTACTTAGGTCAGAAATTACATACACAATATCAGAGACTCTTCTCAAACAACCAGATAGTTTGACAAAGTGAAATGATGTCATCACAGATACAACATCAGTAGACAGAGTAATTGGGATACTTGCTCATCCATGGCTGTATTCAACTCTTCCTTGGAATAGCTGAAATCTGCATAACTGGTAAAACCACGGCTTAGTTTTTTCTATAGCTAATAGCAAGGATCTTCCCCATATTCTGGACATATTAAAGACAGGGGGGGCAGTAAGCAGAAGCAATCTAGGCAAAACCTAGACAAAATAAGAGCTTAGTAGTTACATTATGCTGTAGCCATTTCAGACTGAATGAGAAGGAATCAGCACATCAAAATTCCACTGTGAATTATATATTGCTTATTGGATTCAATTATACTTGAACTCATAGTAGAATAAGCTATACCAAAACCCTATTGCCCAGTGTCCATTTAGACTCTGATAGATTCTGAATTGAAGATCCCTGCCTGGTTCTTATCCTATTATTACGGTCAATGACTAAACCTTGGAAAGCAAGATTGGCAGTATTAGTAAATGTTCTGCAATGCACAAAGATTGTGAGTGGAACACTCTCATGCATACTCCATACACAAGACAACACAGTATGTTCCTGTCAGTAATTGGGGTTGAATTATTTGACATTTTCCTAAATATTTTCACTTCTTTCTTTAAGGATAAAAACAATCTTGTTTTATAAGAATAATTTGTTTATAAAAGTCAGAGTGAAAACTATATGATAAATACGATCTTATGATATTTTCAAACTCGGCTCTTAATTCAGATTCTACAACCCTGATAGACAATAAACATTAATAAATTTTAGTAATAAATAATAAAAAAGTTGTAATGGTACAGCATTTCAGGACCCTGTTGTATCTTTAATGTATTTGATTCATATTGTTTACTCTCTTTGCCTGTCCCACAGATTATCCTGAATTTTGTACTTATTCTTCAAAATAGAAAGTAAATTTGGTAGGATATCTAAGACCAATAGGGTGGCTTGAATGAGGAGAGCCTGCCTAGTCTCATATGTTTGAATATTTAATCTCCAGTTGGTGAAACTGTTTAGAGGGTTTGAGACCTTTGCCCTAACTATTGGAAGTACATTAATCACTAGGGGCAGGCTTTGAGGTTTCAAAGGTCATTTGCCATTTGAGTTAGCTCACTCTTTTTCCTGTTTGTGGATCAAGATGTGAGCTCTCAGTTGTTCATACCATTTTTCCTTGGCTCTATCATCATAGATTCTGACTCTCTGAATCCATAAGCCTCACATTCCTTTCCACATTGCTTTGTCACAATGATAGAAATTAATTAAGGAGATCATCACAAAATCGTTTAAGCTTTAACAGTTAGGTAATACATTTTCATATAAATTAGTATTTAATAATTATCAGTCAATTCTTAGAACAAAAGCTGGAGATTCTTTAGCATTTCTAAAGAGACTTTGCCATTTGTTCAAACCTCCAGCTATATATACTGAAGACTTAAGACACAAGATTTCCCTTAAGCTGGGCAGTGGTGGCACATGCCTTTAATCCCAGCACTTGGGAGGCAGAGGGAGGTGGATTTTTGAGTTCGAGGCCAGCCTGGTCTACAGAGTGAGTTCCAGGACAGCCAGGGCTACACAGAGTAACCATGCCTCAAAACAAAACAAACCAACCAACCAAACAAACAAAAAGATTTCCCTTACTACACTGTCCTTTATTACTGCTTGGTAGAATTCTCCGTTCTATACTACCCTGAGCTTATTCACTACTAATTTATGCAGACACCACATTATTAATTTATTTTATCTGCCCCTCACCATAGCTTCCAGTCCTCTGTTCTAGGGGACACTTGAAACTTCAACATACTCTATAGTATATTAAACCTTTTTTAAAGATCATTGGGATCTAGGGAGACATGTAAGGTAAAAGAGCTAGCCTGAATATGACAAGGTTCTGCTGAGAAGTTTTATGATATTGAGAAATTGATCAAATGGGAAATAAAAGTGACATACCTCAGTATATTATAAGTACTGCATAAAATTAACACCAGTGTAATAATTTATCTTCTGAACAACTTGATTCACATCTGTCTCCTTTGAACATTCTTTTGGCTCCCCCTCATCTTCTTTCTCTAATAGTTGATCAGAAACATGCAAGGGTTTTAGGTTGCTATTGATTGATTGGTTGGTTGGTTGATTCATTAATTCATTCATTCATTTGATTTCTCTCTCTTTTACTTCAACTCAATTTATGACAACAGAAATTAGAAATGGTTCCACTATCAGTGGCAGAGGACCATGGTATCTTTCTTTTTCAAAGAAAGGTTGAGGAAACCTAAGTTTGAATATAACCTAAAAATAGGTTCATAATATAGCACATATTCAAAATCACACATATACAACACATACCCCAACGATTGTTCACAGAAGTACAGGTTCCTAGATGGCCCTGACTGTCCAAGATTTTCTTATCCTACCTAGTAGATAGTCACAGAATAACTGTAATCTGGTATGACTGTGCCCTGGATTAAGGAGTCCAGTCATTGTCCCCATATCCTCGTCTTTCCCAGAGCATGACGTGATTAAAAAAAATTATATGTCAGAAGCCCGTGTGGAGTGCTTTTGGAGATGCTCAGATACATGATGGAGACTTGAATGAAAGAGAACTGCATTCCCTGAGCAACAACATATCTGCATCCTTGGGAGACCAACTAGCAAGAAGTGCTAGGGTCTGTTTATTTCTTCCACTTCTCTGTGAGTAATAAATATGCGTTGCTTAATGTGTTGTACAAAACCTGTGCATATTTATGCAGTTACTAAAATATTTCCAAAGCATTTTAGAAACATTTATAGTGATTGAAAATATCAATGAGTATAACACATTGAGGGGGAAAAATACACATTACTATTGCTCAATAGCAAGGAAAACTTGTTTATGAAAATCACATCTTGTTGGGGAATTCAATCACCCCTAGGACTAAGAAAATAATGTCACAGAACACAAGGAATGACAGAATAGATTTTGTCTGACACTATCAAGATCTTGGCCTGCATAAAATTTCTATAAGGTAAAATTTAAAATCATCTCACGTTATGCTTTGGGTAATACGTCTACCTTTAAAATTTTTATAACTAAAACGTTGAACCTCCTTAAAGAAAGGGGTTTCAGCAGGCTTCATCAGAAAGAGAGTGTATCAATGTTAATTAAGCATTCATTAGAAAGGAAGGCAGAGTGAGCCGTGGGAGAATCAGAGAGTAAGATATCACCGTAGGTAATTTACAAAGTCAGAATAACCTGTCTTGATTAGAGGTTCCACATCAGACTTTTCAGGGAAAACGCAGTGAAGCCCAGAAGGAGGAGGGGGGCTTCCTCTTGCTTTTTCTAGTTTCCATTATGGATTTAAAGGACAGTTGTGTTAAAAGACTGAGGTGGGTACTTTTTGAAAGGTCAGTAAAGATGAGAAAAGCAACCACAGTGTGAATGTGAGGTCTCCCCAGTCCTCGCACGCACTGATTAAGAAACTATTGTTTAAAAGAAAAAGAAGAAGCTAATTAAAGCAATTAACCCAGAATCAGACAGAGCAGCTGGTAGGGATTTTCCTAGCAAAATATGAACTTGCTTCAGTCTCCCGCTGTAGATGGTAGAGTACAGGGTCTCATGGTTCTCACCAAAAGATAAGAGTAAGTTTTACTTCAGACCAGGAAGGAATCCAAGGTTTTTATCAATTTAAGTGATAACTGATAATTCCTGAGGAAAAATCAAAATTGTCTGAGTGTGCTCAAAAATAAGAACCATGTAAGCTGTGTAAGGGAAAGTGGGTATTTTGTTCTGTTAATTCATCTTGTAATATTATATTTTAGGCTTTTGACTTATTTTTATAATATTTTAAATGTTGATTGCAGTATGAGTTTGTGAATGCACTCATGACTTGGCCCCTGTGCGGACACCAGAAGACAATGCACACAGGTGTGAGTTGGCTCTCCTTCTACCACATGAGTCCCAAGAATCAGATAGATCATCAGGTTGGGCAGCGAGCCTCTTTCCTATTGTATCATACTGATGACCCAAGTTTTCAACTTTTTAAAAAATAGTTTACAAAGTAATAGGCTTCCGTTAGGGCTTTCCTAACTCCTTCACTTTTGGTTGATTGTCACATCTCTGATCTCCACTCATGCCCATGACTCCTCCCTCCTCTATCATTCACACTCTTTCCTTCTATTCCCATGCTACTTTGCTTTATTATCTTCCCCACTCCTGTCATGTTTTGCTAATCTCATGTGCCCCCTTCTACTTTGCTAAAACGCATTATATTTTCTCTCACTGGCATGCACCTATTTAACAGTTATAGACCCGAATCAAGTACAAGAGACAACATGAGGCATGTGTCTCTGAGCCTCGATTTTAGATTTCAAAATAATGTTTTTCATTTCCATTTATTTTCTAACATGTTTTACTTTTCTTGACAGCTGATGATAATCCCATTGTGTTTATGTATCACATTTATATTCTTTGAATATTCTTCCTTGGTGTTTTCATACATGTATACAATAAAATCTGATCACATCTACCTTCATTTCCTCTCTTACACTTCTTTTATGTAACCCCAACATTATTCCCTCTCAATTGCATTTCTTTTTATTTTCCTTGTTTTGTTTTTAATTAATTCACTGAGTTAGTGTCATCATTATGTACTAAACGATGGGATTACCAACTGGAACTTGGGAAAGTGACAAGCAGTAACATCCTCAAAAGAAAAATTGGTAATTTCTCCATCCTGAGTAGCAATTATCAACCACCAATAGCTCCTCAGTAAGAAGTGGGCTCACAGGTCATTTGTCCCATCTATGACAGACGTTGCCTGGTTGATTTTGTATAAGTCTTGTGCAGAAAACCTCATTATGATGAAACCATGATTGCATTGGCCATGCCATGTCCAGATGACAAGCCATCTTTCCTTTCTCTTCTGCTATGTTCCCTGAGACCTGGTTGGCGCAGTCCACGTAGATGCCCTCATTTTTTCTGAGTACTTTCACAAGTCATGCATCTCTCTATTCACTGCTGACCACTGCAAAAGATACTTCTCTGACCAAGGTTATACAGAGTCCATGTCTGTGTGCATAAATATAAATACTTAGGAAAAAAATTATAGCATGGCCATTTAGCAAAATAACAATCACTGATTCTGCATTGGGGCCTATGACTCTTCAGCCACAGGCTTTTGAACACAGTCATAAAAAGAGGAATGAAATTTACTCTTGCCAAGAAGATCTCAAATCCAATTAGAGAGCTGTTAGTTACCCTGTAAGAGTTATGCCACTATTTCACCAGTAGGAATATGTGGTTTAGTGGGTTAGTATTATTAAATCATGAAAGGTCCAACACTAGATAATTCTGAAGGATACAAAACTGCTCATGTATTGGGAAAATTAATATTATAAAAGTGATCTGCCTACCGAAAAAGCACTGTACATATTCCCTTCAATTTCAATTAAAACCCCAATGTCATTCTTTCCTGACATAGGGAAAACAATCCAAAAACTTATATAAAGGCAAAAATAACTAAAGATAGAGTGTACCAACTTTTCATTATCCATTT
The DNA here is from genome assembly GCA_019843815.1 of Montemys delectorum. Classification (NCBI taxonomy): domain Eukaryota; kingdom Metazoa; phylum Chordata; class Mammalia; order Rodentia; family Muridae; genus Montemys; species Montemys delectorum. The sequence goes on along the minus strand of JADRCD010236564.1, from coordinate 3,235 downwards.
ATTTCTTGATGCACATCTAATCTGATTCTAAGAAGTGATACCTCAGCTGATCATAAGTATGTAACTTGTATTTTTCAGAGGACAACAAGTCCATGTGGCCAGCACCAAGACAGATACACATTAAGAAGTTTTTGTACTTTCTAAAGTTAATGTCAGCTAAGGTGGAAGAGAGTAGCTGAGTTTGGCACACCCCGACATGTTTCAGATTAATAATGCCAAATCATATAGATTGATCGTCAGAGTTATATTATTATTGACAGGTTTTCTTATCAGTCTGCTTTTAAAAAATGCAATCTCTTTTCGGAATATAATTGACAGTCTCTTTTTTGGTTATCTGGTTATATTTTTCTTCGTTTTGGTTGGAGTTTTGTTCCTCTGAACCCTGTCATGTGCAGGTCCTACTGCTTTATAATCATCTCAAAAAAAAAAAAAAAAAACCCTTACTTGGACAGCCATACTGATCTCTACTCTCTACTTCCTGTCATATATACTGACCCCCACTGCACTATCTATACATTGTCTAAAATCATGTTCTTCTTATGAATAAATCATTTTCTAAATATTATTAATCATTACTGTCATTGTCAAATAACTAACATCTAGTAGATGGCTGCCATGGTTTATTGACCTAAAAGTAAAGGTCGTATCCATCCGTTGTCCTATTAACATGTAATTAATTCTTAATTAATTTCTAGATTTCTCAAACTAATTAAGTAGACAGTGTGTTTTAAAATCATTTACCTTTTCACACAATATATTTACATCATATTTAAATTTTATTTTATCTATAAAATACTATAAGTAAGATGTGCTCCATAAGTATGCTCTGATGAATAAACATCAGCCATCTACTAGATCAAGCTGGTAAGCTAGTGTGGACACAGAAGCATAAGCACATCTCCAATTAGGACTGAAAGTAATTCCATGGATATCCCAGTTATGAAATTTATAAGAATGCACACATGGGACTTTAGGTTTGAAAAACAATGTTTTGTTGTGCTTTCTACAAAGTCATCATAGGTGTCTATTAAATTAGCACTCGGAAAAGTAGACCACTCCATAGAGGAGAGAATTTATCACCGCTCTATTATACATGTTCATTTGTTTCTCTTTATTGTTACTGCCAAGTTTCATATCATTCTGTGGGCTGCATTTCTTTTCCTTAATATCTATGTTGAGGGAACGAAAGAAACACTTCAGAAATGAAAGATTAGTTTTGTAAATTATAAAGATGAGCTTTGTAATCACTTTCCTTTAAGCAAGGAATTAAAGGATAATAAAAGCCCTAATTAAGGACCTCGTTAGCTTAACTAGATTTTCATATGCAAAATACTGTTATGAAATGCTGCTCTATGACAGAAGTGCCTTCTGTCCACAGCAAGCCAAAGGAAAGGATTCCTACAACAACTTTGTGTGAATTTCTATCTTCCCTTCCACTCAGCAACATATATTAATTTCTCCATGGCCACCAATTCTCTTTTCCCCTATCCCAGAATTCCACTTTGTCTTTTAGTTGCCAAGACTTGCTACCTTCTTGACAATTTTCCTCAGATTCATTTGTTAATTCAAGTAGCAAATACCAACCAAGCTTTTAATATGAGCCCAGTGCCAAGCTTGGAGATTGGAGGCACAGATTAATATTGCAATTTCTTTTCTGTCTCCCTTGTCCTCGAGTCCATTCATTCATCATTAGCCTCCCATGTAATTACTTTTGCGAATCCCTCCTCTTCAGGCAAAATGCCTTTTGTAGGCTGGTCTCACAACCGCCCATTCTGTTTCTGGTCTCTCCCTCTCTTCTGCAATAACTGTTATTATATCGGGCACTTCTGACTTATCCAAGGCCTCAGCTGATATTACCAAGTGATACCACTGGGTCATTCTATGCCTTTGCTTATTAGTGTATATTGCAGTGTGTCAGGAACAGAGATAAGAGGAACATGTTTCTCTAATGCATCTTAAAACTGGTCTGGACTAATTCAGTATGATACTCCTCATTGGCATTCTGTGCAAATGGCAATAACAAATTTTCTTTCATGATGCCTCAAGATTACAGTTAATCCCAATACACTAATAAAAATCTCTGGTTAAAAGACGAAGCATCCTCAAAATCCTCTCCTAGTAAAAGTTCTTACTGTTTTATTTTCAAAGTCAAAATCAAAGACAGTATATGGTTTCTCACAATAAAAAGATGCAATTTAAAAATCTCCTGTAAGAGGGGCCTAAGCATTCAGATAGTTTTACAATATCAAAAAGTATGGATTAGAAAGATGGCTTTATAAGAGTGATTCCTGCTCTTCCAAAGGACCTGAGCTCCATACCCACATAAGATGGTTCACAGTGGTCTGTAATCCCAGATACAGGGGAGCCAATGTAATCTTCTGGACTTTAGGAACACCTGTACACATAGGACAGACAAACACACACACACACACACACACACACACACACACACACACACACACAGAGAGAGAGAGAGAGAGAGAGAGAGAGAGAGAGAGAGGCACAGAGACACACAGACAGAATCAGAGATAAAGAGAGAGACAGAGAAACAGAAGTCAAGGAAACATATTTCTGTCTAGAAACACTAAAGTGAATTTTGACGCCAGAATAACTAGAAGAAAACATTAGTTTAATATTGACTCTCCTCTGGTTTCATCCTTTAAAAACAGGGTTAATAATATATATTTGATTTGACGGAGTTGCTGCTAGGATTAAATAACACTATGTACTGAATGTCATGTGTCTAATTCATAAGGTACGTAGGCAAAAATCATTTTGGAACTAGCGAAAATCCAGCATATGAACTACAAAACAGGTTGTGGTGATTAACTTCAACTGTCCATTTGTCACCTGGAAGAGTTTCAGTGAGGTGTGGCACAGACCAGGTTGTCTTGTAGACATATCTGTGAAGGATATTATATTTTTTTTATCATTTACTATATTCATCGAGAATGAATATATTATCGAGTTGTTGGGAAACACGCAAGCACTTTGATAGGCACCATTTCCTGGGCTTGGGATGCTGAACTAAATCAAAAGCAGCAAGTTAGTTGAGTGTTAAGCTACAGGTATACATCCATTCTCTCTCTTTTCTAGACTGTGGCTGGACTAGCTATTCCAAGTTTCTGCCACCGTCACTTCCCCTCAGTGATGAACTGTAACTTGGAGCTGGGGGCCAAACAAACACTTCATTGCCAAAGATGCTTTCAAAATGCATTTCATCTCAGCAATATGA
>JADRCD010236563.1:0-24699 GCA_019843815.1 Montemys delectorum | reverse complement strand
TGTGTGCATGTGTGTGTGTGTGTGTGTGTGTGTATGTGTGTCTGTGTCTGTTTATGTAGATGATCTTTTACCAGGGAACCTACAGCCTGGAACCCAGAGAGCATACACTTTTTTTCAGATGAAACTTTGTCTTGTTGAGTTAGTTCCTCACCTTCCATCATGTGGATACTGGGGGTTAGACTTAAATTTTAACTCATAAGTCAACTATGACTTCTGTTCTTATCAACCTTCTACTCCTACCTACCTCCTCACAACATTGCATACGCCCCTTTTCTGACCACCTTTCTATTTTGAAGATGATATTTTTGCCTGAGATGATTACCTGTCCCAGCTAAAGTGGCCAGCCCCCAATATGTTTGCTTTCTTTACTATGAAGAAGGTATTGAAGATTCAACAATCATGTTTCTCACGGAGTTTCTCATTTTGTGTAACTTTAAAGGATGTTAATAGATATGTGTGTCTTTTTTCCTATTAATTTTTCTTTTGACATTTTATTTTAGCAAATCTCAACACTTAGAAGTGGTTAAAAAGTTATTTGAATTCATAAAATCATCTCTGTCTGTACAAAATTATTTATGATAACATCTGTAAAAAATCTAGATGACAATCAATAGCATACTACATGAATAAAATGTTCACAATAATGTATTAAATATAAATGAAAATGATCTGTATATATTAAATATTTTGAATAAATGTATAAATATAATAATGATATGTTTATCCCCAAAATAAAACACATGACACAATACTAATTTTGTAATTTTTACATAATATAAGTTAAATTAATAATATACACTTATAAGAATATGTTCTTCTGTTTATATTATATATTTCAATAAATAATGTATTATAAATATAAACCTCAGAATATCTGTTAATTTAAGTATAGAAAAGTAATTAACATTAGGTTGAAGCACATTTAAATTAAGATTTCTGGGATATGTTAGCTGTGAGTTTGAGCAATATCTACTCAGATGAAATATAGTTCACATACTTGTATATGCACATTACAAACATATGAACACATGGACATTTACAATATCATGTTAAATTTTTAATTTTTATGAGATAATTCATTTGACATCAGAATAAAAGTAAATAAGACTAGAAATAGCAAAGTTTTGAACAAAGGGAAATCTAAAGTCAACGATGAAGTGGATAAGTGTTAACAAATGTCTATCAAAGATGTTTACAGCTGCTGAACAAATCAACACAAATGTTACTTATGTTGTGATTTTAACCGAAACCTGCTGATAAATCACTACCTGGGGCATTACTAGTGGTTAAAATGTTCTGTTTAAAGACCTACCTCTAGAAGCTACAGTCCATCTTCTGTCATAGCACCCTGTAACCTCTTTTCTCGATGTCCCATTTTATTATCCACCACTCATTTCCATTTTCAATGTTCGTTTAGTATAAAGACTATCTTTGTTCTCCTTCAAGGATATCCTTATGCCCTAAAGCTTAATCTAATAGTTAATACCTACATAGTCTGCATACTGGCAGTTGGACAAAACTGTTTCAGGTCTGGTTCTTGTTGTAGTTATCTTGTATAATAATTCAACAAATTATTTTACTTCAAAGGTGCCTTTCTTTTCTAAGACACAATTTCTATGTTGTATTTGATAGAGAAAAGAGGATTTGAGACTTATTTTTTATATCTTTTAACAGTATAAAAAATTGAGATGCTATGGGCAGAAAAAATATCTAGCTTTATCTTCGTACATTTGAGGAGTTGATTTGTTGATGAAGTAGTTTATCTGAGATTCAGTATCAGCTAAAATATTTCCCTAGGAAGATTTTAATCATTATTTAAGTTCTATGATTCTTCTCATCCTCAGGATGATGTCTAATTTACCACATCCTGTTTTTATTTCTGGTTAGAAATTATCACTGTTTGAAATCATTTTATATTTAGTCTTAAACATATTTGTTGACTTATACTCTCAGACTCTAGTAATCTTCACAAATGAAAGGGAACTTTTGTCTATTTAAATAATATATTACAAGCAACTAACAGAGATTATATAGGGATTGATTAACTTATGTCTCCAAAAATGATAGTCAAAAAACAATTAGGAAAAAAGAGAAAAGAAGAAAGACAAAGAAACAAAAGAGGAACAAAGAAACAAAGGGTAACAAAGAAGCAAAGATGTATCTTTGAGATACATGAGATAGGGCAGAATATATGAAAAAGAAGGCAGACAAACAGAAAAGAAGCTAGGTGAGGAGAGGGGGAATGATGGAGGGAAAATGAAAATAAGGAAGGAAGAGAAGAAGAAAAAAGGGTAGAAGCAGGAAAAAAATACATTGAGGAAGTGGGACCACAGAAATTTGCTAGGTCACCACAAAGAAACATCATCCACTGAGTCCTATTTAATTCTCATGGTGTATTCCTCCTAGACTACTAGTCTGATTTTTTTCTACTTTTAGCATTATTCCTTCATTGACTCAGATAATCATTAGTCACATCACTGACTAGAGAGGATTGTTTGAAAGTGATTCAAATTACTGATTCAAACTTATTTGTTTTTAAATAATCATTTTACTTGTTTACATTTCAAATGATATCTGCCTTCCTGGATACCCCTCCACCAATCTCTGCATCCCATATTTCCTCCCCCTCCCCTATTCTCCATGAGGGTGTTCCTCCACCCAATCACCTATTCCAACTTCACCCTTCTAGCATCCCCTATGCTGGAGCATCAAGTCTCTCTCTCTTCTCATCGATTTCAGATACCAATTGATGTCAGATAAAGCCTGAACAGTCAACCAAGGTTTCTCTTCATTGTAGGAACATTGACGAGGAACTGCCAGAGGTTGGACCAGGATAAGAATAATGACTGGATTGTAAAAAAAAATAAAATAAAAAATAAAAAATTTTTTTTCAAAAGGAAAAAATATGTGTCTCTGTCCTATAACTCTCTTTAAATTGTTGTCTCTTAGTATTATTTTCCCTTTGCCCCTTGTCCCAAAAGAATCTGCATGTTGATCAATCTTAAGAACAGTGATTTCAATTCGGGCCTGTCACTAAACCTCCTTTTCCTCAGGCTCATGTCCATTTTTGTCCCTGTAGTTCTTAATTCTTTCATTCAGGAACAATAATGGGTCAAAGTCGTTGACTGTGGGATGGCAACCCCATCCCTCCACTTGATACCCTGTCTTTTAATTGTAGGTGGATTCTACAAGTATCCTGTCCTCACTGTAGGGCATTTCATGTCAGGTCCCTTTGAGTCCTGAGAGTCTCTCACCTCCCAGGTCTCTGGTACATTCTAGAGGGTCCACCCACATCCTACCTCCAGAAGTTGCCCATTTCCATTCTTTCTGCTGGCCTTCAGGGCTTCAGTACAACCCTCCTCAATACTTGATCTTGTTTCCCTCTTCCTCTTTGTCTCCCTTCTCACCCAAGTCTGTGCAGCTGAAAGAGTCAGATGCAGATATTTACACCCAACCAAAGGACAGAAGCTGGTGACACCTGTAGTTGAATTGGAGAAAAGCTGGAAGAGGCTGAGGAGGAGGGCAACCTTATAAGAAGACCAGCAATCTCAACTAACTTGGACTTCTGAGATCTCTCAGACACTGAACCACCAACCAGGCACCATAAACAAGCTGATATGAGGCCCCCCCCAACACATATCTACCAGAGGGCTGCCTGGTCTGGACTCTGTCAGGGAACATGTACATAACCCTCAAGAGACTTGGAGCCACAGGGAATGGTAAGGTCTCGTGAGGTGGAGGGAAAGTGTGGGGACATCTTCTTGGAAATTGGATGTGGAACAGGAGGATGGTGGACTGGGAGGAGGATAAAGTCTGGACTGTAAGAACATATTAAAGAATAATAATTAAAAAGAATGCGGATTTTATTAAAGTTGATTTTATTAACTAGAAAGGATTTTCCCCTCTGTGGAAACCAAAATAAAGCCTCTCCCCCAGCAGAACATACTCCCTTCCCTCCACTCTGAGGTTAGGACAGCCTTAATATATACAGACTGATTTAGTTCAACAGTTTTTTTCTGAAGCTCAATGTTGTTCGACAGATGTTTTACCTGATTCTTTAACATTTTTCTAATGACTATAAAGTTAATATAGCATCACCTAAGCTATTTTTGGAGATTTCCTTTCCCCTTCTGTTCTATTAGCATTTCCTTTAAAGTTGTGTTTTAGGATTTTAAGAAATGTTGATAACAATTTTAATGCCATAATGTTTTAAAAAATGTTTCATTCTAATAGATACATATACCTGAACATAATCAGATTTCATCTGCAAAGGCAACTTCAAGATTGCCACCATCTCTAATAAATGTGTAATCTCAGAGGTAAACATTTTGGAATTTAATACAAAAGTATATCAAAATCCTGAGTATGAATCAACCGTATGTATTAACATATATACATTCTTTAATTCCCCAAACTCTACAAAGTGAAACACATAATTTATTTTATGACATTGTTCAATGTTAGCATGGTTAAAAAGAATCTGGATTCTTAAGTCAGAATACTGCAACTCTGTGGACTGCCATTGTAGGTCCTCAAGGCTTTATGAATTTTTCTAGTCTTAAACTACCTTTTCTGCTTTCTCTCTAGGTTCTAGATAGGATTCTTTACTCTGACTTTAAGGACTCTGGCAGGTCCATGCAAGCCCTAGCATACTCAGAGCCTGAGGGTGCTGCACTGGTCCAGAGGAGATGGCTGCTGTTTAGACCCAGTGTGTTTCAGATGGCCTCAAATGTACCTTGGTCACTAAGCCACCAAATTCTTTTCTCTTTGTAATGACTGTAAAAGTCTGATGCCATTTTGAGAAATAAATTAAGATCAAAAAAAAAAAAAAAAAAAAAAAAAAAAAAAAATCTTCCAAACTCTGTTCTATGGCCAACATCATAGCATTCCACTTATCAGTATTTTCTGTCTCTAATTCTGCTTAAAACAAAACAAAAACAAAACAAAAACAAAAAAAAGAATAAAATAAAGAAAGGATATATACGCTGGGCAATTGTGATGTATGCCTTTAATCCCAGCACTTGGTAGTCAGAGGCAGGTAGATTTCTTGAAAAACGAAGAAAAAAAAAAAGATATGTACAACTACAATTTTTACTAAACACATAATTATTTGTATGCTGATATTCGATACTTAGTACAAAACTATAGTCAATTGCCTTCTATCATTGCATTTTCCCACATTTTTAAACATAGATATTATTTTCTATTTAATATCTGATTTTCTCTTTAAAGACTTCCCAAGTATCTTAGCAAGTCTATTGGCTTTTTAGCCTTTTCTACTGTATCCACATATCTGGAACCACACACACACACACACACACACACACACACACACACACACACACACACACTCCTGCTCATACACACCCTGCCCTTTTTGTATGTGGAGGATCGTTTTGCTCTTTAGCTAGCTTGTACCTATGGTATCTCTCTTCATGTCCTTAGCTTGGGCTAGTGGGCTGCTGACCCTTGCTTCTGCCCGCTTTGAGTAGGCCTGTTTCCCTGGGAGATTTTAGGCTTTTCCCAGCAAAGACCCAAATTGGTCCTTCTATTTTTCTCTTGTAGCTTTTTTTTACAGTTTTCTGGAACCACGTGGTACTTGGAAGAAACCACAGCTATTGTGCCCTCATACTCTGGTCTAGAGGGGTCACAGAGCAGCTCCACCACGGAGTTATCCCCCAGGCCTCAGATAAGTTCCCTCTGCTGACTTTGCTGCAAAATTTTGGTTTCTCTTGAAGAACCAGGACCTGTGAAATGCATTTGACTTTGGTTCCCCATATCTATCTCAGAACCTGTTTTTTGTCTTGTTTGGTTTTGTTTTGTTTTTGTAAAGAGTGCTTCTTTTGTGCCTTCCACCCCGAGTTTTTCAGGTCCTAAGCCTGGTTCTTTCTAAATTTGGATTCTATGCCACACATTGGGGGCCATTTTTAACTGCAGCCTTTCCCACCCACACACAGAATCTCCAAAATAATAACCATGAGACTTCTTACATATGAATGAATGTCTATGGCAATAGCTTAGGCGCATTTAAACTAGTTTAAGTCATGCAACATGGTTAGATACATCTCCGCACTTTCATGTACATATGTGCACCAACATTCAGGCTGAATCTCCTTACCCACCTAGATCTTTCCCAGAATCCACTCTCTCTGAGGGATATCTCACCTTCCATTCCTGCCTTCCCTTATTGGCCTTAGACTTTTTATTGACAGGTGATACTCTCACACACCTCATAAAGATTCTCTACACACTCCAATCACATAGTCATATTCTTATGTCTATTTTAAACTATTTCCAATAGAAGCATCCTAATTCTCCCTGGGGCTATGACACCTCTTTATAAATATATCTGTATCATCTCTATATTTCATCTCACCTATAGTACACAAAGCATTCTAGGTACTTATGCTATGGAGTTTCACATACCTCTTTCTTTATTTCTATTCACCCAAACCAATATATACATCCTAAGATGCCAGCAAGTGTTGGATAAGCAAATTCCCAAGGCAGGGGATAAATTTGTCTTCCGTTTACATATTTTCTGTATAAAAACACTGTGCATGTAACTAGATTTTGGTAAAAAGGTTTACGATTTTTCTGCTTCTACAAATTAATGAATTGTGGGAAATCTAGTTAATCTTACCCAAACCCCAGTCCTAAGCATAAATGATATTTCATTTTTCATTTATTTTTTAAACTTATATAAGTATCTTCATTTAAATTAAACATTAAACATTAACATTAAAATAAGTGTTTCTTTACCTAATCACATTTTAAATCAAGAGCTTACATGAAGTATGAAAAATTAGAATACTATATTTATGTTTTTACAGTTTAGTCTAGGGGGGTACAATTCCAGTTACTACAACCTGTCTTAGGGACAGAGAACCCTGATTTTCACAAGTAGATTTCTAGAAAAAGGCAGGTGAGCAACAGAACGTGAGTAAGAACTTGCTTTGTAGGCCCTCTGCAACCCTTCCAATGTAGTTTAGTTCAAAGAATAGGCATAGTGAAGCACTGTTTATTAGAGGTATCTCTTTGTGAGTCACAACCATGATGTGGCAACAGTCACATCAGGAAACTGCTTCATTTCTCTGATTTGCACTACCTGATTATTCTTGGCTATATTCTGCTTGTGATTCTAAATGTATTTCTCCAACATACACAGAGAATACACTATCTGTGATTTACATTTTCATCATTTGGACAGATGACCCTTATCTTTCCCATTCTACTAAAGTCAAGTTTTCCTTTCATTTATATCTGGTATACATAGGTAAATGTGCAGTGTTGAATTTTTTTTCATTCCCTTCCTTATTACTGTGACAAAGTATGCACTAAAAGCTCTGTAAGCAAGTAACTAAGTAAGTCTGTCAGTCAGTAAGTCAGTATTTAAGTAAATAAAGGTTAATTCTGGCTCACAGTTGAGGCTTAGAGTAGAGAAAGTGTAGGAAATTAAGGCTGCTGGTCACATTGTTTTTGTCACTGGTAAGCAGAGAAAAGCAGAATGGTGATTTTAAGATGTGCCTCCCAGTTGCTTTCTCAGTTCAGGATCCTGCTCCATGAAATAATGTAACCTGCAGGAGTGGTTGAAACCTCCTACCTCTGTTCAACCTTTCTCCAACTGTCCTTACAGACACAATCAGAATTGAGCTCCTATTAAATTGACAATCCACGTTACACAACACAGAATTGAAGTTAAATTCTTCTGTGGAAGGTAACATGTCTCACCTAAGATCACATAATCAATGGGCCACATATGTGAAACCAACTAAAGTAGGTGATCTCACAGATGACTACTTCTGATGTAAATTGCCTAAAATGCTAAAGAGAACTTGTGTCCTTACAGAGAAAATTTGTTTCTTTTTTTATTTACTTCCCAAATACTGACTCCCCAGTCCCTCCTCATAGAGTCTTTTGCCCATACCAATTCCCCTTCTCCTCTGAGAGGATTTTGCCCCTTGGGTATCCCCTAAACCTAGCACATCAAGTCTCTGCAGGATTAGGCACACCTTCTACAACTGCTGCCCAACAAGGCACCCCTGTTGGAGAACAAATTCCATATTTAGGCTACAGGTTTAGGGACAGTACCCATTCTAGATGTTGGGGGACTCACCTGAAGACTGAGCTGCATGTGTGCTGGGGGGCCTCATTCATGCTCATGTATTAACTTTGGTTGGTGGCTCAGCCTCTGAGAGCTTCCAGTGGTCCAAGCTAGCTGACATTGTTAGTCTTCCTATGGAGGTCCTATCTCCTTCAGCACCTTCAATCCTTCCTCCAGCTTTTCCTTAAGAGTCCCAAACCTCTATCCAATGTTTGAGTGAAATTATTTGCATCTGTTTTACTCATCTGTTGGAGAGAGCAGTTCAGAGGACAGTTATGATAGGCGTATCATTAATGATATCGGAGATCTTAGGATGGGTCTGAAGTTGATTGATTTGCCATTCATTCAGTCTCTGTTACATTTTTGACACTGTATTTCTTTTAGGCACGACAAATTTGGGGTTGAATCTTTTCTGGGTAGGATTGTGTCCTTAGCTCTCCACTGGGAATTGGGCCTGGCTTCAGAAGGTAGCTACTTCAGGTTCCATGTCACCACTGTTAGGCATCTCCTATAATGTCATGCACATTGTCTCCTGGAGTCTATGAGCCTTCCTAGAGAGAATCCCCCATCTCCCCACCCCTAGCAGCTATGGATTTCCATTTATTATTCTGGCCCTTTGTTCCTGTCTTCTGTCCCTTCCCACACCTGATCTTGTCCATCTTCATTCCCTCCTCTCTCACCCAGTTCCCTCCCTCTCTCTGACTTATATGAGTATTTTATTCCTCCTTCTAAGTGAAATTCATGCATCTTCAACTTGGAACTTCATTCTTGTATAACTTCTTTGCATCTGTGGGGTATATCATTAATCAAACAAAAATAGGTAGCAGGGGGGATGAGGAACCATGGATAGCCACTGAGGTGTCTCAGATGCTAGGGAAACATGAGGCTCCCAGGACCCAAAAGGGATGACTTTAGTCAAAATTTGCAGGGAAGTAGAACCTGTTGAGACCACTTCTAGTAGATATGCATGGCCCTTAGTTGAGGGACCTAATCATGCACCCATCTCAAAGTTTTTAACCCAGAAATGTTCCTGTCCAAAGGAAGAACGAGGACAAAATATGAAACAGAGATTAAAGGAGGGGCCAACTAGGGACTGCCTCACCTGGGGATCCATCAAGTCAGCAGAACCAAACCCAATACTGTTGCCGTGGTCAAGAGGCATTTGCTGACAGGAACCTAAAGTGGCAGTTCTTTGGGAGGAACAGCCAGCAACTGACCAATGCAGAAGTGAATGCTTGGAGCCAACCATCAGACTAAGCTCAGGGAACCTGGTGGAGGAGCTCGCTAAAGAACTGGAGGAGCAGAGGGGATTGCAACCCCATTGGACAAACAATATAGGCTGATCTGACCTCACAGTTCTCCCAAAGTTTAGACTACCAACCAAGGAGTATACCTGGAGGGATGCATGGCCCCAGATTCAAATATAGCAGAGGATGGCCTTGCCTGACAGCAACAGGAGTAGTCCATGGTCCCAAGGAGGTTTGATGCCCCAACTTAGGGGGATGTTGGAGTTCTGGGGCATGAGAGTATGGGTGGTTGGGGGAGCACTCTCACCCAAGCTAAGGGGAGTAACACGGGGGAATGTGAGATGGGAGGCTGGTGGGGGGTAACCAGGAAGTGGAATATCATTTAAGATGCAAATGAATAGAATGATTAATATAGAAGAGGGATAAAAAGAAGTCTTAAAAGTGAAAACAAATTAAATACAAAAGAAAGAGAATGTGACAGAAGATCAGGTTAGAATTAGAGTCTCCAGCTATAGTGACATTTCATAAAACGACTCATTAACTATTCTAAAGATTACAGTATTAGTCCCAGGATTTTGAAATATGTACTCATTCATTATTTAAGTGTATCATGTGTAGGCTAAGATTTTTTTCAAAACCTACTTCATTAAGGGTTCCTAAATTCTTCAATTTCTCTTCTACTCCACCCACCAGAGGTAGAGGAAAAACAGTTATTGGAAAAGAGTGATATGGACCTGTTCAGAAGTACTTCTTTGGGGAAATTTCATTCCTTGTTGTCAGGATAGCAACAGTCCAGTTCAATAGCAAATAGCAAACACAAATCAGAAGTGGCAGCATGATCCAGCAAAAATAGCAAGGCTCCACCAAATTGTCATGAGTTAGTGCAAGTGGCCAGAATCAGCAGTACTACCATGAGAAGTTCTTTAACTTGTTTCTCTCTACAAAGTGAAGACGAACAAAGACATGCAAAGACCAGCAGTGTCCTGTCAGTGTTTGTGTGGTTCCATTATATTCTTTGTAACCATCATGTGCCCTCTCACGTATCTGTTTTCAGCAAAATATCACGTCTCCTCTAACGACAGCTTCCAGAAAAGCACCACGCTATACAACCAAGTTGTTAAAGAAATCAGAAATTTCGACTTCACTACTGTTTCCTTATTTAATCATATTGTATAGCTTGTTAGAACACACAGTATTTAGATACAATACCAGAAATGTTTACAATACACTCTGGGGTGACAGAAAGATGTTATTAGACTTGTATGGACTCAACCAATTATAATTTTTCTGCACCAGCATATTTTCTCTGCAATGCACAAAATTTAAATATAGTTTTAGTAAATTTTCAGTAAACATAATTCATTTTGAATTAGAAGGCAGAATTGATTTTAAATTAGGAAAGAGCATAAGTGAGGTTCATAGAGACATTTATAAGATAATGCAGTGCAGTGAAATCAGCATCTTTGATAATCAACTAGTTCTGACTGCAGGGTTCCATTATAATTACTCTACCTGACTTACTGCCAAGGATCAAATGTCTTTTTCACTGAAGACCTACACTATAAGTAATTATTGGTGATTAGTATAGAACTTTTACATTTTTAAAAAAAATTTCAGATTTAAGTTCTATTCTTAATAATGCAGACTCTGAGAGGACAGTCCAACTTTTCAATTCTCAATATTGCACCCCCAGAATAGCATATGACATACAGTATCATGAATGATGTGAATGAATGAAAACTATAGAAAGATTATATGGGTGTGCTCAAAAGATACTGGATATTGAGCTGCTGTGGGATTAGCTCAGGTAATAGAGTGCTTCTCTAGTATGAAAGAAAAAAAAATGCTCCAGGCTCCTTGTGCAGCACCACATAAACTAAACATGTTGTCATAGTACTGTAATCTCAACACTTCGGGTCTGATTGATGGAGGATTTATTACACATCAAATTTGAGGCCATCTTGGTCTACATGAAGTTTTTTTCTCAAATTAAAAAAAAAGTATTTTTTTTTAAAGTACATGGTACCATAGTAGGCTCGGTGGCTAAGTGGTTGTCCACAAGTATGAGGATCCTCAGAACCCATGTAAACAAACAGCAAGTGGTTTTAATGATTCACATGTAATTCAGGTCTCTGACCGCAGACACAGGGAATCCCCAGAGAAAGACTAACCCTACTGGTAGGCTCTGTGTTTCATTAAGAGACTCTGCTTCAATAAGTAATGTTTTAGAAAAGCAACGAAAGATTATTCCCCACCTCAACTATGCTGCTCCATAGGTAAATGCATGTATGCTCATGCACACACAATTAACAAGCATGTATCATATAACACATCCAAATAAACATGGAAAATGAAAAACACACATGCTCAGATACAATACGTAAAGTCTCATAGAAAGTTGTTAGGGTTAATTTCTGTGTGAATTTCATTAGCAGTCACTAAATCCGATAACTTTGTTTTTTAGAGTTAATTGATATTGAAAAATGACAAAATCTCTGTAGTAGGAACTGCGTAAGATTTTTAACAGAGCACCCTTAGGATCTGGTACTTATTTTTGTCATTAGAACTGCCTATTTGTATCCTAAAGAACATGATAAAACAATGCCCATTTACTGAGCTACAACCCTACCTTGAGTATAGCTTTCTAGTGAAAATTCTCTCTGAAATTAGTAAAACTTAGAACAACCCAAAGTTCCAGCAATTTTAAATAAAAAAAAAAAAATGAAGTGAACTAAATGTCATTTTTCCACATGATAACCAAATACATCTAAAAATGTTGCTGTCTCATCTTAGAATAGAATACCATGTTTGTTTGTGTTCTTGATTTTTAACTTAGTTGTGTTTTTGTGCAATCTTTAAATAGAAACTTAGACATAAAATTATTTAGATTCACAACCTTTGACAATTGTAAATCTTAAATCTTCAAATATTCTCAGGCTGTATATATCCCAGGATGTTGATCGCTTGTTTATCCTCAAGACTACAAATCTTAGAGGACACACAGCATACCTCTTTTTCATTATGGTGTCACAGTCACCTCGTATTGGCAATCGATCAGAGAATATTTGTTCGGTAAGAAAATGTGCTATCATAATGATGTAGTAAAAATACAATTAATGATTCACACTAGACATATTTAGATCCAATGCTCAGATATTACAGAGCTGTTCTTGTGGACACTTGAAGCTGTCATTTGGATTAATGTTATTTATGGTATCTGAAGCTACTACTACTGCTCAGAGCATCTGTTATGATGCTTAGAATCACTTTCATAATAAGTGTTATCCTCAGCACTGAGCTCAGCTTTTGAAGTAACTGTAACTCTCTGGTAAATTTTTCAACAGTTGCTCTTGGAACACATGGAATTCCCTGTTTTAATGTTCACTGTCTCTTGCTTTTACTGTTGATCCACAAACAGACCATCATTCATGTTCTCAGAGGTAATCTCAGCTTGCTTTGGTCCTGACTTTGAGACCAGTGTTTCAAGTTTTCTGTGTACCAGCTGGATGTGGATCACAGGGGGCAATAACAGGGAAGACATCCGTTAGTCAGCAAGAGGTTTGCCATCTCACTATGATCCTTCTAACAGCCCACTGAGGTGTGCTTGCCCTCATTTTTCAGATGACAATAATGGAACTGAGGGCCTTTACATCTTGTGCTCAAGGCCACTGTATAAAACTGAGTACCCCAGTGAGCAGTTATAAGACATGTAACATGGTAGCAAATATGTACATGGAAACTGCAAGGCTTGTATATTTAATTTTGGGGATGATGGTAGGTAGCATTCCATGGCTACTTCATCACAGTTCACTGAAAAATCTAAGTAATTTCAGCAAAGTACCTATCAGTTTTACTTGCCAAACTAAAATATAATGGATTTCCGACACAGAAAATACAACAGTGATGAACCTGAAAAACAGTTTAGTAGTAAATACAGTCATTTGACTCAGGAGAAAAACCATGATAACTGTGCGTGCCTCTATGTGTATTTGTGCGTGCTTGTTCATGCATGCGTGTGTGTGTGTGTGTGTGTGTGTGTGTGTGTGTGTGTGTGTGTGTGTGTGTGTGTGTGTGTGTATGTGTGTGTGTGTGTATGTGTGTGTGTGTATGTGCGTGCACCCATGCCTGTGTGTATATGTGTTTATGGGAGTCTATGGATGTGCTTTTACTTACTAAGAGGATTTTACATAGATAACAACAACTCCAAAGAAATGGTATAAGACAAAGTTGTTTTAGCCAATCTAGTTTAAAAAAAAAAAAAAAAAACAGCCCCATGTTTAAAGTGACATTGCTAATGCCTCTGGGTTGTCTCTGTATGAATTTTCCATTTGGTTTCCTTCTCACTTCTGCATAGCAGTGCTTTTAATATTTTCCATAGCAATAGGAAGAAAGCATTAGCAGAATGTATCTTTCCTTTAATTAAAAATATTAAACTTAAGGCAAAGCAGTCTTAAGACTCACAGGTTATATCTTGTTGAGCATCTATTTTAGTTTCTACCTACCCCACAGGGGTTACATGTAGAGGGTACAGGAAAAGGCTTCAAAGGGTTCACAAACCCCTGAAACTTTGTAAAAATATATTTGCATAGTTCTCAGTGTGTGTTCACAACTTTCATTAAATTCCAGCATGGCTGGAAAATAACACAGCACTTGTCTCCTCTAGCACCTGTGCCAACTTAAAACCTTAATTAACTATTTTTTAAGTCGTGAACTGTAAGGTGCCATATCCAGATCTTTGCACCACAAACACAGAGAAAATGGTTGCCTTTATAATTCAAACTTGAATTAAAAAAATGCAAAAATAATCAACAAGCCTCCATTTCAACCCAATCACTTAACTATAAAGAAATATTTCATCTTTCTCTAGAAATACACATCTGTGCCAATTTCATGTTTATATGTGGAATTGTTAGTTAAAACATTCATATAAATAATAGCATTATAATAAAAAACCAAGAAGTAGCAGTCTCAAGAAGTCATTCTTAGCACATTGTCTCTTTCATGTCTAAAAACAACCCAAATGAAACCAACAAGTTTTATTTATATATTTGTGCAAAATGTGTATGTGTGTGTGTGTGTGTGTGTGTGTGTGTGTTTGAGAGAGTATAACAATATATGTGTAAAAAAAGGGGCATATCAATTTGCAAAAGAAATGGAACATAGATGGTCTTGGAGAAAGGGTACTTTTAAGAGGATAGAAAAAGGAAAAATTAAGAAAGTAATGTATTTACATTTTACTTAAAATGTATCAATATTCTATAAAAATAAATATTTGGGTTTTGAGTCCCAAAATTAACAAAGTTGAATTTCTACATGGTTACATCTGTCAATGAAATAAAAAAGTTTAACACATTTTTAAAATGTACAAACTAATAATATATTTTTGAATACCCTAAATTTCATCAAGGCCATAAGAAATATTCTATTTCACAACATGTGTTGTTTCCTTATGCTGAGTCTACTACTATAGTAAAACACATTCATCTCTACTTCCTCATTTTAGTCTAGTTTTCTAGTACCTTATCCCATCATTTTTCTTAGTTCAGTTCTTGCCACAATTTAAGGAGAAGGAGGGAAAAAAAGTTTTTTTGGTTCTTAGTAAAGGTATTGTGTGATGCTTTATTGTATAATGTACCTGTCCTCCAAAATCATGATTTTGTTGAATCTGTAAGATAACCAAGGTTGAAAGTATTGGCTCTGCAATTGAAATAACCTGTTTAAACACACAATTTTCTACACACACACACACACACACACACACACACATACACACACACACACACAACTCATTTGCAGAAGATATTTTTGCAACATATTGTTTGATGAACTTCATAAAGGCCAAGTGGAGTGAAACCCATAATCACTGTCTATTGTTGAAGTTTTGCAGATGAGCACCCTTACACTGGCTTTCTTTCTGTTCTGTGTATGCTGAAAGAGCATACCTGCAGGCCTAATTTTGTCTGCTTTCAGAAAATCAAAGCCAACTCCATTTTTAAAGCCATGTGGTGTATCTTGGGCTATTCTTCAAGTGTCTTCATCATAATTAAAAGTAAATTTTTCCTTTGAAACCATATTAAACATATATTTTCCTTCATCTCATTAAGTTGAATGTGTCAAACTTTGGCTTATATCTTTTATCTTGTATCTGTTGTATTATTCAATAATATTATATTCTATTTTATCTGGACAACTCTCTCATGTCTCTCTATCTACATCTCTCTGTCTGTATCTTTGTCTGTATCTCTATCTTTCTCCCTTTCTCTTGATCTCTCTGTCTCTCTGTGTATGTTTCTGTGTTTGTCTGTCTATCTCCTTTCTTTTGAAATCATCCTAGAGCTTTGCTCCCTTATTTTGCACTAAATAACTGTCATATTATTTTAAATGAATTTCATTTTTTCATACACAGACATCTGATCAAATTACAGATGTGGAAATATTTCTCTTTCTCCTCAGAACCTGAAAAGAGTTGGCTTCACCCCAGTTTCTGTAACTAATTAGACCTCATTTCTTTTAATACAAAATAAAAAGTAAATTAAGACCTACTGAATTTCTGCAAAGGCTATCTTTTTCTCTATATTACAAATTATAAGGCAAAATTTTAGATTACTTAGAAAAACATATTTTGATGGCATTATGATTATATAATCGTGTACAGCTAATAGGTGAGAAAGGGAAAAAGTAGAATTGTGTTAATTTGTCTCATTAAGTATAGTTTTACTTAAAATTCTAAACTCAGTTGTTCTCATTGTTATCTGATATTTTTCTTGTTCTTCATATGCAAATTGTAGACAATAGATGTTGCTCTGCAAGCTTTATTTGTGTTGTCAATTAATTAAAGACAAAGGGTTTCTTGTGGGAAAAGCATCATTGTTTTAGTAAAGGAAGCTCCTGAGAAATACAAGTCATTACAAAGGGAATTAAGGTAACAGAAGTCAAGTCAACAAAAACCTGAAGTACTTAGAAGAACTGGCTTTGTTCTCTCCACCTACACATGATTTAGAAAATATAATGAGTCATAATTTCAGAAGACATGCTTGTTGCTTTCAATGTCTTATTACTGCTGTGATTGTGTTTCATTTTTTGTTATTGACTGAAAAACACTAATTGCAAACTGCTATTCTTACTGTGGCATATCTTTTTGACATAAAAAAAAACATAAACCAATTTTACAGCTTAAACTGCTACATATCTTTTTGATTTATACAATCTTATGATTATCTTAGTGAAGCCTCTTGATATCCATATCCATTTAATAACAAACTGTTGAATGAATGAATGGATAAGTCATCACAAAATGTCAGATTAAGAAACAAAAACCAATGGGGGGGAGGGGTGGTGAACTCTAATAGCTACATGCCAAGTATCAAAGTTCTTCATATTTACATCGTGCCATTTATAAGCTTTGCTAGGTGTTTGTGTATTGTGGTAAGCAGCAGTCTATTCATTATTAGCTTTCTCCTAGATTAGTCTAAGCAAAGAAAATTTTAGGTAAGGAGCATGGCTCAGGGCATGAGAGCTCATGGTATACTTGCAGAAGACCCTGAACCCATAACCACCTTTGACACTAACCATAGGGATCCAATGTTCTTTTCCAGCCTCCACAGGCAGCTTAGATGAAGTCTTAATTTGAGATGTCACAGAGAACATTGGTTAAAACGAATCCTAGTGTGTTATTGCATCTAAAGAACGAATAACATTAATGTCTGTTTCTTGAAATTTTTGAAATAAAGGAATACAAAGTCACAAAACCAACTGATGTTCACAAAGTGATATTATGTAGTATAGTGGTACTTACTTGAAATCACAGATGTTGGGAGTTACAAGCAGGACAATCAAGAGTGCAATGTTATCCTCTGGTTCAAGGCCCATCTAGACTAGACCTCATGTCAAATGAAACAAAACTTTTTAAAATTAAATATGTTTAATATATCAGTGCCTAATCAGTACATTTAAAGCAGAAACATTTGATGAAGTCAAGAATTATTTATTGTGTTTCCTGTTAATTTTGGAAACTATTAGTCCCTAAAATTACAGTATAATCTCTGATATCTTTCAAGAAGATGATCAAATATCATTTCATCTACTACTTATGAAAGGCATCAGACTATGTATAATAATACACATATTCTTTGACCCAAGGAGTGTAGGAATGAATAAAAAAAAATATTTGTAAGGATGATGAATAAATCCTAAAAAGACGTGTGATTGGAGCCTCATTGATCATATAATTTGCAAATCCCCTTTTGAGTGATACCAAGATTTGTGCAAAGTCTTGAAGGATCAGAATTAGCTTTGTGATGACAGCTAAAAATATATATATACAAGTCAGGAAATGAGAGCACATATGCAATAGCATAGGAGCATGACTTCCAAAATTGCTCCTAGTGTATCAGATAAAATGATTAGATTCACTCACTAAAGGACCTTTATACCCTCAAAGAAGTGTCAACCCTTCTCAGAGATTTTAATAAGGGGGATATAAGCAGAAGTTTCAAGAGCAAATTTGCATTTGAGAAAGATGAATGTGTTATCAAAGTAAGGGACAGTTCTTGAAGGGAGACATAGTAAGGAAAGGAAGAAAATTCCCAGCTCAGTTCAAATGTACAAAGGGACCAATGGATCAGAGACTGAATTGAGTGATTTTTTCCAGGCAGAAATAGAGGATAATTGATTTTTAAGATAAGTACAATGTAGAACAAAATTTTATGAAAATGTACAAGTTGTAGGCTAATAAAAAGAAAGAGAAAATATATATGGAAGTGCATACAACTACACGTATGTCAACCTCCTCACTAAATAGAGAATTCTGAAGAAAATTTCAGATTTCCCATGCTAAACGACTTCAGTTTTCAAAACAGTAAATCTAAAATACTGTAAGATGGTTACAATTTAGTTCCATGCTGTAAATATGAGGCTTTACTGTTAAAATAACATTAAACTAAATTTAAATATTCATTGTGTTTACGCAGAGATCCTACTATTTATGCAAAACATTGGTGAGCCTGCTGGACCTGCTACTGATCAGTGGTCATCTGAGGCTTAAATTAGCTTAAAAACCTCTAATGAATTAGTTAACATGACAGTCTGATCATCTTATACTCTCCATCTTTGAAAAAAATTGTATCATTCTTAATATCTACTATGTGACAAAAATCTTAATCTTGATCTTGAAAAGACAAAAACAAAGAGGTGTCCAGTATGTTTTATTAGAAATTGGAATAATTATGGCCCTATTATATTACATGTTGTTAATGAGAAAATTAATTAAAAGCTTGGGGTAACAAATAACATTGTTATTACAATCATATCAGCAACTATAAAAATTTACTAGATACGTACTTTCAAAATTAAAATATCTTTTAGAATAAAATGCTAGAATAATGAAATATAGATTTAACTATTTTAATTTTCATACATGACAATGTAATTTTAAAAATAAAATTAAAAAATGAACATGAGCTCTATTATAGTCATAGCAGCCTTATTTATAATAGCTAGAAACTGGAAACAACCCAGATGTCCCTCAACAGAGAAATGGATACAGAAATTGTGGTACATCTACACAATGGAGTACTACTCAGCTATTAAAAACAATGAGTTTATGAAATTCTTGAGGAAATGGATGGATCTAGAGAATATCATCCCGAGTGAGGTAACTCAATCACAAAAGGATACACATGGTATGCACTCTCTGATAAGTGGATATTAATTAGCCCTTAAGACTGGAATACACAAAGTACATTCCAAAACCCACAAGAAACTCAAAAGAAGGAAAACCAAAGTGTGGATACTTCATCCCTTCTTAAAAGGGGGAACAAAATACCCATGGAAGGAGTTGAGAGATAAACTATGGACCAGAGCCTGAAGGAAGGACAATACAGAGACTGTTCCACCTGGGACTCCTTCCCATATTCAAGCATCAAATCCAGACACTATTGTGGATGCCAGCAAGTGCTGACTGACAGGAGCCTGATATAGCTGTCTCTGGAGAGGCTCTGATAGTACTTGACTAATACAGAACTAGAGGCTCACAGCCATCCATTGGACTGAGCACAGGGCCCCTAATGAAGGAGCTAGAGAAAGGACCTCAAAGAGCTGAAGGGTTTGCAGCCCCTTATAATGAACAACAATATGCACTAACTACTACCCTCAGAGCTCCCAGGGACTAAACCACGGACCAAAGAGTACACATGGTGGAAGTCATGGCTCCAGCAGCATATGTATAGCAGAGGATGGCCTAGTCGGTCATCAAGGGGAAGAGAGGCCCTTGGTCCTGTGAAGGTTCTATGCTCCAGTGTAGGGGAATGCAAGGGCCAGGAAGTAGGAGAAGGTGGGTTGGTGAGCAGGGGGAGGGGGAGGGAACAGGTTATTTTTTTCTTTCTTTTTTTCAGAGGGGAAACCGGGAAAGAAGATATCATATGATATGTAATTAAAGAAAATAGCTAATAAAAGTGAATAAATACATAATATAAAATTAAAAAAATGAAACAAGAGGCTTGGGAAGGTGGCTCAGTAGGTAATGTGGTTGCTGTGTATGCACAAAGAAACTACCTTGGCAATGTCTCTGAAACAAAATATATACCTAGCTTTGTAATTTTTAGTGAGTTTTTATATAAAATTTAAGAGAATAATGTTGAAGTTTCCATACTCGTTTAAAGAACCATACAACTTATATTCTAGAAAATCTGGTTATTATTTCATTTTTGAGATTTTATTTTATTTATTTTTTGAGATTATTATTCCATCACTTGGTCCTGACTCCAAACCTTCCCATGTGTCTCCCCTTACTCTCTTTCAAATTAATGATCTCTTTTTCTTTACTTATTTTTTCTTTTTGTTGATGCTGTTGCAGTGTGCGAGTGTGTGCATGTAAATGCTGGTATGGGAACATATATTCCTAAATACATATATATATATAACATGTTCAGCCTGCAATACTGTTTAATATTACTTGTATGTACATGTTTTCATGGATAAATAGCCTTCATAAATTTATTAGAAAAATTTGTATGTTATAGTTGCTGTTATGTAGATAACAGAGTATGGGATTGGCTCCATCACTCAAGAAGGACTTTTTACTCACTGGCCAAGCTAAATGACTTTCCAACTTGATTAAGCCTCACCTGAGGCATATTTCTTAGCCTTGCCACATTAGTGAGAAGGTAGAAAAAGAAAGGTAAAATATTATTGCTGTCTCCTGAGAGGCTCTACAATTGACTGACAAATACAAAGGTGAAGGCTCACAGCCAACCATTTCACTGAGCACAGGGTTCCCAATGGAAGAGTTAGAGAAAGGACCCAGGGAGCTGAAGGGGTTTGCAGCCCCATAGGAGGAACAACAATATGAACTAACTAGTATCCTCAGAGCTCCCAGGGACTAAACCACCAACCAAAGAGTACAAATGGTTGTACCCATGGCTCCAGCTGCATAGGTAGCAGAGGATGGCCTTGTTGGTCATAAATTGGAGAAGAGGTCCTTGGTCCTGTGAAGGTTCTATGCCCCAATGTATGGGAATACCAGGACCAGGAAGCAGGAGTGTGTGGGTGGGTGAGCAGGGGGAAGAGGAGAGGATAGAGGGTTTTCTAAGAGGAAACCAGGAAAAGGGATAACATTTGAAATGTAAGTAAAGAAAATATCTAATAAAATAATCTAAAAAATTACCTTCTCAGTGTCACATTTTAACTAAACAGTTCTATGTTCGGTATATATCATAATTTCCAAAATTATAACATAATTTCCAAATACATTCATTAATATGAGTCTCTTTGCCATATGATTGAGAAATACAACTTAAATGTGGCCACCTATAAAATAGGACCTTTACCAAGTTTTCCTTTGGTAATTTTAAAGACAAGTTAGATATAGCTTTTATATTGCACCCCATCAAAACATCCATAACACTGAAAGAAGAACAATGTGTTTGTTCACAGAATAATTCTCTTGGGAGGTGTATGAAGAAATACCTTGCTTAATAGACTCAATGAAAATCATGTCAATTTTTAAAATATTATGAGATTAGATATGGTGATTAAAACATTTAAATTATTAAGGAGTCTCTTTATTTAATTTAACAAGTGAATGAAGTTAATTTAATTTAAGTCCAAAAGCTGCACATTTTTAATAGGATTTGATAATGGACTATAAATCCAAGTTTAGTAATTTATTGAATGGAATTCAATAAAACTAATTTAAAACTAAATTTCATCATCTCAAACAAATAAAACTATTTAAACCATTATTTTCTATATTTGATTTCAACAGCCAAACCTAAAAGAAGCTGGTCAAGCCAAATAACAGGTTTTATTGGTTTATTTATAAAAAGTGTGATTATTTTATTTATTTACAATCTAAATTTTGTCCTCCTTCCTGGTCTCCCCTTCGAAAAGCTCAGATTTCATCCCCCTTCCCCTTTGTTCCTAAGAGGGTACCACTCCTACCTAACCTTTCTAGCATCCCTCTTCACTGGGGCAACAAGTCTTCACAATAACAAGTACCTCTCGTGCCATAGATGCCAGATAAAGCAATCCTCTGCTATCTATGTAGCTGGAGCCATAGACTCACCTATGTAAACTCTTTAGCTGGTGATTTAGTCCCTGGGAACTCTGAAGTGTCTGGTTAGTTGCTATTGTTGTACTTCCTATGGGGTTGCAATTTCCTTCAGCTCCCACAGTCCTTCCCTGTCTCTTCCATTGGGGTCCCTGAACTCCATCCAATAGTTGGTTGTGAGTATCTGCATCTATCTTAGTCAGGTGCTGGCAAAGCCTCTCAGAGGACAAGCCTACCTGGCTCCAATTTGCAAGCACATCTTGGCATCAGCAATAGTGCTGGGAATTGGTATCTACAAATGGGATGGATCTCAAGGTAGGGTAGTCTTGTCCCTGCATTTCCATTAGACAGGTACAACTCTGGGTTAAAAATTTTGAGATGTGTGAGAGGCCACATGGCCACTTCCCTCAACTGGGGCCATACCTATCTACTAGAGGTAGTCTCTTCAAGTTTTATCTCCTCTCATTTTTTGGGGGGCTAATTTCATCCCCATTGGATCCTGGGAGCCACTTGCATCCCTGACATCTGGGCATTTCTAGTGGTTGTCTGCCCACCAACTGATATATATTTCTATTCATTCTCCTGCATCTCTAGAGAGCTCTCTCCTGTGTCTTCCCATACCTGAACTTGCCTTACCCTTTCCCTTGCCCTCACATCTCCCATCGAGGATCCTACAGCCCTCTGCCTCCAGTGATTATTTAGTTATATTGTTCTCCCTTCTAGGTGGGATTGAAGCATCCACACATTGGCCTTCCTTCTTGTTAAGCTTCATATTGTCTATGTGTTGTATCGTGGGTATTCTGAGCTCTTGGGCTAATATAGACTTATTAGTTTCCTCACTCAGCATATTTTCTAGGTCCATCCATTTGCCTACAAAATTCATGAAGTCATTTTTTACACCTGAGTAATATCCCATTGATAAATTACCACATTTTCTATATCCATTCATATTTTGAACGACATCTTGTTTTTTTCCATCTCCTGGCTACTATAACTAAGGCTGTTATGAATATAGTAGAGCACATGTCCTTGTGATATGGTGGAGGAGCTTTTGGGTATTTGCCCAAGCATGGTATAACTGGGTCTTCAGGTAGAACAATTTCCAATTTTCTGAGGACTTCTTTGGCTAACAACTTAATTGTATGAAACACAATGCTATTAATGAAAGTGTCATTTTATGACAAGATATGGCCAGCTGTGATTCTCTGTCCCCCATTACTTGAAGACTTCATGAGGTTTTTCTGTACATTTTAGGAAGTTTTCATGGCACTAGCTGTCATACCAGGCTTCGATTTTAGCTGTCTCTCTCCACATTCCCCTCCCCAACCACAGCTCTCTTCCTCTCCCTACCTGATCCTCCTGGTCTCAGTTCTCTCTCCCTTTATCCATTTATAAATTATGATTTCACCTCCTCCCAGGGCATGTCATATGTGTCATGCCCCCATCCCTTCTTTCAATTCAAGCGTCTGTTCTTCTGATCATTCAGTCATTGGACAAAAATATGTGTGAGAGCAATTAAAAATACTAGCCAAAAATATTGAGTGGAAACAAAACCAGGTATTACTTCTGCTCTTGCTTATCGTTCAAAAAAGGAACAGAAGTGGTTATGCTAATGCAGAAAGATAGTACAAGGGACATTTAAAGAGAGATTTTAAATTAGCTGGAAAGTTAAGAAAATATTTCTTTTCTACATATAATCAATGTGAGCTATTAATGATGGGTAATTGAAAGATGAATGGCAGGCCTCACTGATGAAGCAGCCGCATAAACATCTGGGGCACATAGCTGTGGAGGCAATTCATAAAGCCTGCATGAGAGCCTAAAGATTGGTGCCTCAGACAATGCCAGCTAATCAAGAACTGCCATTTGGAAGACATGCTTACTTGGGACCAATGCAGTACTGGTGAACTGTAGAAAGTGCTCTATTTCTTCAGAGTTTTCATTTGCTCCCAGAGTCTGAGCCATTGGTTCCATGCCATCTGGTCTCCAACACCGAAGTGCAAGTACCATCAGGCAGCATGGATTCCAGGATACAAAGCAGCAGGTCATCTTTGCCAAGGTGAAGGTGAAATGACAAACACACCTGTGAGCAAATTTTGAAACTCTAAAGTAAATGAAAACCATACAGAGACACAGAAGCAACGGTGGTGTGCAGAGATCTACCACATTACAGAATATGAAGGAAGGACTCTAAGTCAAGGACAGTGTAGGACTCGGGTTCCTTCTGGTCCATTGGGCTGGTGTCCAGAGCAGACCTTGGGTGCAAGTTCTGCAGCCAGTCCCACAACACCCAGATGAAGCTCCACTCCCACGTGCTCTGACATACCCAGAATCAGAGGTGAGGAGGAACCAACATCTGTCCCAACACTGGGAGTAACTGGAGCCAGTGGGCCCAGGCACACAGAAATTCCACCAGACCAGTGACTCAGGATCCTTCTGGTCTGTCTGGGCAGGTGTCCAGAGCAGACCTTGGGTGCAAGCTCTGCAGCCAGTCCCTCAACACACAGGGGAAGCTCCACTCCCAGGTGACCTAACAAGCCCAGGATCACAGGATCCCAGAATCACAGGATCATAGACACAGCTTGACTCTGAGGAGTTCTGACACAAACAGCATCACAAGAAGGACAGGCTCTAGTCAGATTTAGCAAGGGCAGGTAGCACTAGAGATATCCAGATGGTGGGGGTCAAGCATAAGAAAATAAACAACACAAATCAAGGTTACTTGGCATCAATAGAACCTAATTCTCCCACCAAAGCAAGTTCTGGACACACCATTACACCAGAAAAGCAAGATTCAGATA
>JADRCD010236562.1:0-15689 GCA_019843815.1 Montemys delectorum | reverse complement strand
GAGAGAGAGAGAGAGAGAGAGAGAGAGAGAGAGAGAGAGAGAGAGAGCATGTGGAGCCCCAAGTTTGACATTGTGACCTTTCTCAATGGCTCGTCACATCATTCACTGGGGCATGGTCTCCCAACTCAAGATATAGCTTTGTATGTTTATCTAATCATCTTGCTCCAGGATCCTTTTTCTCTGTCATTGAAGTACTAGAGTTAGAGGAAGACAGGGCACACTTTACCTGGCATATGTGTATTTGAGGTAGGAAATTACATCTATTTTATAAGTATAATAATAATATTAAATTCTACAGTGCATGAATTTGAAAGTAACCAGTTCAGTTCATGGTGTTATTGAGGAGCAGGCACTGCTAGTTGAGTCACCTGATTCTTTTCTTTCTCAAACTCTCAGGACAAAAAAGTTCTTATAGGAAAAGCCAGGATATCAAAACATCGATAACTGGCTAAATTAAGCATATGTCTTGTAAATCCATCTATATTTCAACAGACCAAAATGGCATCTAAGTGAATGGGAAAGAAGGCCAGAGTGATTAATGTAGCTCTAGCAACAGCCAGCCTGATGCTTCTTACCCAGCCACATGCTTGTTTACTTATCTATAATTTGTTTATCTTTTGGGTTTGTCTCAAATTCAGAAGGAGCTGTCAGATGAGAAATCCAATCCAAAGTGATTCTCTAAGCACACTTATCCTGGGGCAGACTCCAGTTTATTTCAGGCTGACAGCTGGCACCTGTTGCCTGCAGTGAAACACTTGCTGACACTGATGGAAAGAGACAGGTGGCAAGGCTGGCATAAATGCCATATTTGATTGATAAAGTGATCTAAGTATCGAAGACACTGAGAATGTCATTAGCAATCATGGCTTGCACTGAGGAAACTTTGCAGGGGCTAACAGGATTGTAGCCCTTAAGTATCAACATATGTAACATATGTAGAGGTGTGTGTGTGTGTGTGTGTGTGTGTGTGTGTGTGTGTGTGTTTGTATGTGTGACTCAACTCAACGTAGTCTTCATCACTGAGGAGCAAAGAGCACTTGACCTGAAATCTGTGGATCAAAGATTCGTTCAAATTCAGAACTGACTGCTAAGAATGTATGGGGTCCAGGGAACTCATAAAACCCATCAGCTTCTATTTCTACTCTCCTCTTTCCAATTGTTAAGCAGTGAATTCACTGTGATTAGGGAATCCCTGGCCTGAGAAATCTACCTCCATGATAAGTTCCAAACCATGGAATACAGTCCAAAATAAATAACAACAATAAATCCAATCTACTATTATCAAACATGCATTTATGAACTTTGAAGGTACTGTCTAGTTTGCCAGTCTACTTTCCCACTAAATTGTAAGCTCCATGAGAACAAAACTGATGTCCTTTTCAGCAGAGGCAATGCTTAACTCCATATTCCATTCTCCCATCTGCCCCACCCAGCATGGAGGTCAACTGGACAGTTGTTCTGGGGAGCTCTGGATTCCTCCATAGATCTGTCTCTAGAATGTCTATTCCTCTTTGCTTTTTGTTTTGTTCTTCTCTCTCATCTTTTTAGAGATCACTAGGCACCTAGTACTTATCCACTTTGAGATAATTTAATTGAATGTTCTGGCCTCTACTGTTCTATTCTCCAAGTGATCATCTTTAAGGAAGTAGTTGTAGACCTGAATTCAATCCATGATTCCAGCACTTAAGTTTTGTCCAATCTTTTCAGATTTATTGTTCTCTCTTACTTGGCCTGTTCCCCTCCTTAAACATCAAGTCATTGCTCTGTGAACACTGGCTGAAGACAGCTATTGCCCAGAAAGTTTTCCTTCCTGCAGATTCTTTTCATGGACAATCTTTTAGAATCAACTCCACCAAGCATTAGCTTACAGTCTCAGGCTGAGATGGGTCAAGTTGATGAGAGGACTGTATAGCAGATACCCACCCTGTTGTGAAAGTGTTGGTGAAGCAAGTCAACAACAGATTTAACTCTAAAAGTGTGAGAAAGACTGTGTCACCTTGAATCAAAGAGTCACAGGTTTTCTAAACATTATAATAGAGATCAAATACTGAAAATCTAGTGATTATTTTCCACTACACTGATCAATACCTACTAACCATAAAGCATCCAGTTAACAAAACTATCTCCTTCAAACAAAAGGCGAAATAAAACAGAAAACATAGAAAGAAGCTACCATGTCATCTCCAAAGCTTCTATAATTAGAAACACAACTTTACAAGTTTTCAGTGAGTTCTTCAGTTTGTCTGCTATCTGGATATTAAATGTACTTCAGTATAAACTAGAGAGAACTCTTGTCCTACATAGTTTGGTTGTAGAAAGTCCCTCCTTAAAGGACATTCTCATTGACACAGCTCTGGGCATGTGAGCCCTATATCAAATAAGCAAGTCCATTTTAATTTTCTGCAGCCTACAAAGACAAAGTAATACTGGACTATTTTCCAAAACTACAGATATCGACACTCTTTACTAAGGTTTTCCTGGACTTCCTAAGGTTCTGTACTCAGCAACATTATCCATCATAAACCTGGGATTTGTTTCGCAGACCCACATATTTCTTTCTGATGCTATATCGATGGAACTTTCAATCAACATGCCCAGCAATTCTTAATGAAGTTTGATCAGTCAGAATCCTTCTCCCTGGAAATTGAAGCCTTGATATGTTCCAGAAAAGGGCAGAACACAAGAGATAGAGTCTCCAGTGTCAGCTTCATAATGTTTCTTGTGCTTAGATCACAATTTTATTCAGTTCTTCACTTGTGTTGAACTCAGATCTTAGTTCTTACTCAGTTTTGTGAATTTTGCACACAGCTGGTACCAACTTCTGTGGTTTTCTAGCAATGTGCTTTTATTGATATATCTTCTTACCAGGGGGATGATTGATGAAATAATCTTAATCACAAAATCTTAAGTAAACATGGACTCTATAAAATATGCTTCATGGGTGTCCTGACATTTTAATCCTAACACAAAATCTTCAAGGTATGTACTCCCATAATATACAAGTTATTAGAAATTTTCTAGGAATCATTAAACTGACCTTGCAAAGAAGCACTCAAAGAAGAGTGAAGGTCTCTTGAGCTAAAACCATCCAATTGACCACCATGCACTAGAGAGAGGGGGCAGGGATTCACCCATTTGATCACCCAGGCATCAGGTAACAACTGACAGGACAGTTCTCCAATGCTATGTCTCACATTCAAAGCTGAAGGAACAATGTCCCATGTGTGTGAAGTTAAATTCCAGTGGAAAAGAAAAGGGACAGGAAGTAAATCTACACAGGGTACGATAGTGCATACATATCTCTTGCCTCAGGACTTGGGAAGCTGAGGCAGGGTTATCTCCATTTTAAGGCCAGTTTGAAGTACAAGGCAAGATATAGCAAGCTATTCAAAATACCTGATTTGGGGATCTATTGTGTTTATTTGCCTGTTTGTTTGTTTGTTTGTTTGTTTTTTCTGAAAGCAGTAAAAGCAAAGCCTTTCAACAAATAGCTAAAGTTGTATGTCAGGTAGAGCAAGAAAGAATAAATATGTACAGTAGTTTCTGGTAAGTACAAAGAAAGACACTGAAAGAAGATGGGGATAAAGTGAGATGTCGATTGCTTTGATATCTAATAATGCAGCAAAAAGCCATCAAAACACCAGAGACAGAGTTATCTGAGGCAGAAAAATGTCAAGTGTTATCATGGTTGGGACAGGAAAAAACCAGATGTGTTTGATTAAGCATTTTTGACTATAGAGTCACAGAAAAAAAAAACAGAGGAGAAACTGTACCATGTTGTTAAATGAGACTAGGTGACATGCTGATGTTAAGGTGAGCTCCTATTCATGTCCCTGTCACTAGGGTAGTTAGTGTCCCTTCCTCTCCCATGATAGTTAATTTCCAAAAGAGAATGGATGTAAAGCAAGAGAGGGGAACTGAAGGGTAGGTCTAAGCCCTGATATTATGCAGTAAGATAAAGATGAATGACAGGATAAAAGTGACACTAATGTAAACACCTGCCTCCCACTGCCTAGATGCTCACCAAAAAGGTCCAAATCCAAGAGAATTCACAAATAATGCCATCACTTCGAAAACCTGTGGACCCACCTGTATAGCTATTTTTATTTCCCGATTGACTCTAAAAAAATGAAATAATATCTCTTCCACTTAAATTACACAATAGAAATAAATTTGAGGGTATGTGAAATGTTTTGCCCCGCTGTGATGTAGATCCAATAGACATACAATGTTTGGTATTAATTTGATAGTGCTGCTTTGATGATTCCCTCCCCAAACCAATAGCTACCGGAATCAGCTATTTTGAAAATGAGTGCATCAACGCATTTTCATTTAAAACAAATCAAAGTAACACACAAAACTCTACCCCAGGATAGAATGTACACCTATACTAAACTAAATATATAACTTAAGTTTATTATTAGTGATGTGAAATTTGCCTAGGTTAGCTTCTGATGGGAGTAACTATTTGCTAATAGATACCCATATAATATCCATAGAGTAATAGTTGCTACACAGTCTTTCCAACTTGAGCAAATCTATTTATTTTCTTGGGGGTAAACCTACAGTAAGGAATTAATTACACAGTGAAGTAATACACAGTGCTATACTACAGGAGAGTAGTGTCACAGGAACACATAGGAGGCTTATCAAACTATTGGGTCAGTCTGCAAATGAAATGATTTTCACTATGCTGTGAATATCTCAACCCCAAATTCATAACCTGAAATCTTGACACTTAAGGGGATAACATGAGGAGATAATGCCTTTGGTGGGTGATAAAGTCATATAGGAGCAGAGTCTACATGAATTGTATTGTTGTCCTTATAATAGAAGATCAAGAGGGAGTCCCCTCCCATTGCTTCTTTCACCATATGAGGACACAATGAGAAGGTGCAGAACCTCTAAAGAAACTGAACATTTTAATGCCATCATGAATTTACCACCGTACAGAACCATGTGCTCAGAGTTGAAATGGGCATCTATATTATCCTCCCCCAAACTGGGAGAACAAGAAGAGGGAGCAGGAGGAATATACAATCCAAGGCAGTGCTGAGGAGTGCTATATAACTCTACCTACTGGACATGCCATGCCCACTGTACTCCTGAGCTCTCTGTATCTGTGATGACCTGCACAAGTGTCACAGCAGAGTCCATATACATTCCATTATTGATAATGGGAGTGGTCATGAGGTCACACATTCCCCTTAGGAGCTATTGGTAGTTAATGGTG
Organism: Montemys delectorum; assembly: GCA_019843815.1. Lineage (NCBI taxonomy): Eukaryota > Metazoa > Chordata > Mammalia > Rodentia > Muridae > Montemys > Montemys delectorum. The sequence continues at coordinate 10,456 of JADRCD010236562.1, read as the reverse complement.
GTGAGGGGAGAGTGAGCAGCTCTTCTTCTGGGATAAAGTTATTAGTAAGTTGCTTATGCTCTTATAAATAATTACCTACCCATACTCATACAAGTGACTCTAACTAAACTCAACAAGTTATAGATCTTCTACCCCAAAACCCAAAATATAAGAGAGTAATAGGAGACCCTTTGAGAAGAGGAGAGCTTCAGTGGGATTGCAAGGGATGAGAGAGGGTAACAAGGGGGAGAAGACTAAAATATGTAATGCATTCATACATCTGTCAAGAATGACAACACTGACTTTTTAAAACAATGCACCAATTTACAATATTTTGATAAACAAGCTCAAGAAGACAATGGGAATTGACCTAAGGGAAAACAGATAGCAGGTGTCTGAAAGCAAAGCTGAGTTCAGGCTTTCTCATCTTGAATCTGGATACTCATGGTCAAATAAAAACTAAGGATAGCAAACACACTTCCAAGCTTATTTAACCTGGAATGCACTCAATGTCAAAATGCTACCAATACTTGCTCTTCATAATTAAGAAAATGTATTACTAGTAAGAAACCAGAACTTCATGTTTGACACAAATGGATCATCCTGTTCAATTTATTTTATTTCCCAAACAATTTGAAAAAGAAAAGAGACAATCCTCTCTCCCAACCCATCTGTCTCTGTCTCTTTCCTTCTTTCTCTTTTTCTCAAGCTCACACATGTGAGCATGCATACACACACTCTCACACATATACATGCATGAACCCACACAAATAAAAATTAAATACAATCCTATACTAAATAGAAGCATCTGAGTTGGTAACAGTAAGCAACATCAAAGACAGTAACTACAAAGAGACTCTAATACTTCTGGTGTATGTACAACTGAGTCTATTTAGGTGGAAAATTACTCAGTCAAGTGTTTATCTTGTTATAATAAAATGAAAAAATAGCCCATTAAGATGCTGAAATTATTTTAAACAAACATTTAGATATTTTATATTTCTTCCTATTTTCTCATGTGCCTCCATGGAACTTGAGAAACTGAAGCATAAAAGATCAAGTTCTATTCACTGAAAATAACACAAGTACTTTTGCTGTTAAAAAAGAAAGTATTTTAGGATACTAAGAAGTGTTTTTCTTTTCTTAGCTGTTTAGTAATTTTAGCTTTTCTATGATTTGTTTCAGGTAGCTTGAGTATAGGAACATAGTCACACAGCCCAGGAAGAATCCATATATAAACATATGTAAATGTTAGGCTATGCTAAATATCATAGAAGACAAGAAGGTGAGGGAAGGAGATAGAGAAGTGTGTATGAAGTACTTTCAATTGTTAACTTCAAAACAAGACTTTATGAGGCTTAGCATATAACATACAAATATCAGAAACAATAGTGACTCACATTATTGTTGCTCAATGAACTCTTACATTAAAGTCATTCCAATTAATGAGAGCAAGAATGCATTAACTCAGAAGTTTTCAATGGTTCTTGGTAGAATTAGATAATATGAAAATCTGGCATCTGCAAAAATATATGAATGGAAAAGAACCACGTATTTCAGTTTCCTAAATAATGATATTTGGATATTAACTTCAGAAATACTCAAATAGAAGTGTGTTCATTATGAAAAATCAGATCCCATTCTTGGCAGCTAAGTGGTCTTAATCTAGCCTTACTCTATTCTTTGAGGATGAAACTCAAAGGATGTCCCAGGGAAGGGAGTCTGCTAAAGATCATTTACATGATCTACAATTCTGCCATCACAAAACCTATTGTGTGCTTCCTCTCCAGTATCTCCTCCTTTGCTTGCTGTCTGGTGGCGGCTAAACAAATGCATTTGGCATCCACACTTCCACAGAGTTCTCAATGGATTAGGCAAACTGCTTTGATTATTGACATTTTTAGATCCTATCATATCAAAGCCTCCTCATCTCTTGTATGTTCTGTATCATCATCCTAGTGACACAAAGCAGTAAGTCATTATTGGCTTCCCACATGGTATGTGCAATGCAGATGATGAGGAAGAATAGTTTCTTATCCGAGAAAGTGTGGTCATAGCTAAGGGGATAAAGTGTGCAAGTGTAAAGACAGTAGTTTAGATTCAAGAAACCACAGTTCCTGGTGATCACAGTGTCTTGTCTATACATCCAGAGATATAAAGTGAGAAACCAGAAATCCTGGTTAGCTAGACTAATTGAATTGGTAAATTCTGAAATCAAGTTAGAGGCCCTGCATCCATATATAAGGTGGAAAGTTATCTAAAAAGCTACCTGACATAAACTGACCTCCATTCACACACACACACACACACACACACACACACACACACACACACATGCATACACGCACATGCACAAGCACACACACACATATGTAAAACACTTTCTAATAAGAAACACTGGTATAGAGAGTCATAAAGGGCACAGAGAAGACATACTTAGCTATTACATATTTTCACTCCAAAAGTAAAAATATATTTTAGTGATATAGGCAAAACCCAATAAAAGCTAATCATTTAACATCTAGGATGTTGGAAACATGACATAGGAGAAAAACATGGGCTTTCACAAACAAAGATTTTTTTTTCCTAAGAAAGAAGAATAAGATATGCTGAAAAGTAAGCAAAGCAAGTTACCATGTACACACTGACTTTGGAAGATGAGGTGGAAATGTTCCACAGCCAGCTGTAATATGTACATATAACTATTTTTGAATGGAAGATATTGAAGGAAAGATGTGAATCAGTTGGGAGGGCCATACAGGCAGGGATAGTTTTGATTGAAGAGAGGATAGCTGGAAAGTTTGTTCGGCAGAGCAATAGGACCACACTTTGAAGGTGACGGGAGTCACAAGTTTTATGAAAAAGGATGCAGATCTATATTTAGAAGAATAGCAGAACGGATCACATGGAAAAAGTCTGAACAGAAGAGATCAGCAAGAGACATTACAGCAATAGCTCAGATTAAGGTGACACATGGAAGAAATGAATCAATGGTGGTAACATGAGGAAGTGGAAGCTCAGCTGGCAAGTGTAAGGTTTAATTGCCAAGTGTCTTGAGGGAGAAGTGGACAGAGAATGGGAAATTAAGATCCTTGTTCTACAATCACTGAGTTCATAGGATGTATTTATCAAGAGTTTGAAGATGGAGTCTCTACTGTTGGATGGGAGGGTTCATCATATCCAAATACTAGAGCCAGTGCTCACACTTGGAGGGGCTGGAGACGAGCCAGGGAGAGAAAAATACAGCACCAGCTTTGCAGAACCATCTTGTCATCCCAAACAAAAGGCCAGCATTTCAAGTACAGCAGTAAAAGTACTCCTGCCAACTGAAGCTGGGGATGGGGCACTAACCCTGCTAACAAATGAGTCTAGGAGGTCATTATTTTACAGAATAAAAATAGAAAAGAAATCCTTTCCTGTTCCCTTTGTGGCTTTGTGTCACTTAAAATTATTATAATGAGCCAATATTATTTTTAATCTTAAAAATGAAAGATTAGAAAGTAATTAAAAATATATTCACAGTTCAAAAGAACGCCTGACTCAATCTCAGAAAGATTTACAATATGAAAAGAATGTCCTTGAAGATGCTTACTTTTGGTCATTGAATAAAATATGCCTAATTTAATTTATTTCCTCTTTAATGTTACTTCAAAATTTGAAAGAGAGAAAAAATTCAGTTGTTAAGTTTTTTTTCTTTTCTTGTTATTGAGTGAAACTTTAAAGGCATTCACATTTCCTTTTACATATACTATGTTTGTTCTTTCCTTTAAAAGAATAAAGAGAAACCACTTTTATTCGCCCACATATTAAGATTCAATTGCTTAATACATAATACCATCCAAGCCTAACTTTGAAAAAGCGATTCAGTTCCTGCATTAGCAATTCATTAAAAGTCAGCTCCATAAAAACCTTTCATTATAACTTGTATATCTAATACACAGAGCCATCTAGAATATATAGCATCAAGAAAGAAAGAAAAATGTTGCACTCCAACTTTCTATCCCTAAGCTCATCAATAGTAAAGGTCATGAAATATTATTTGAGAAGAGTTGAGGTTATTCACAATTGCCTGCTTATGCCTATTTTATGGAGACAGGATTTCATTCTTTGTGGTACAGACCTGAGGCTTTTTATATGCACAGTCCATCCATTATTTTTTATTAGTATTAATTTTTCATGGTTATTAAAGAAACAAAAGTTCAAAGTAGGAAAATTATAAAATATCAAGTGTTAAGAACATTGAAAGTACTGACACAAAAAGAAGAGGAGGAGGAGGAGGAGGAGGAGGAAGAGGAGGAGGAAGAAGAGCCATTGGTACCTGGAAGTGGGCCCACTGCTCACAGCTAGCATATCAGCTTCCTGAGGAACATAATTACCAGTCTAAATGCTCACATCAGGAAAGAACAGGAGACCCTGATACCATTGGATACAACCACTAGATAGATTTGCTTCTCATTTTCTTCTAGTATTGAATCAAAGAGTAAGTTTCTGTTTCCCTGCTTCCTTCAGAGTACTCCAGCTAGAGCTCCAACCCAGAAAAAGAGAGCCATTCTAACCCTTCCTGTGGCAATATGATTCTCCAGTATTTAACTGTTGTACTAAAGACACATTCTCACTGGTCCAGCGGTGGAGAGACCAAGATGGTGACAGCATAGTCACCATATACTGGGATTCCTTCTTCCCTTTTACTGTGACATGAGTAAGAGTGAAGAGAACTAGCACTAACTGGATGATTAACTATTCTGCATTCAGAATTTCAAGTACTTTCCTTGTATGAACTAATGCCAGCCCTATCTTGATTCTATCAAGGGGATATTACCACTTCAATTCAAAAGACAGGGGATGGAAATATAAAAGCAAAGCCTGTTTTTAATTGAATATTCCTAACCATGGTAATATTAGCATGCTAAATAGAATAATGCTTTGTTACAGTGAACTGATTGGTGCACTGGAAGAGATGAGTGAGCATCAAATGCCTACTACCTACTACCGTCCAGAGTGTGCCCAGCTCTGGCTTTTCTGTGACACCTGAACATATCTCCAAACATTTTAAATGAACTCAGGGGAAAAATTATCAACTACTAAAAGCCACACTTTAAAAGATTAGTATTATTTCTTTTTGAAATTTGAAACATGTCTATGTAACTATTAATTTATTTTAGACATGTTTCAACTGTCTCATTATGTAGCTCAGGATGGCCTAGAATTCACTGTAAACCTCACACTGGTTTCGTATTCCCTATATCTCTGCCTCCACATCTTTAATGTTGATATTAGTAGTCTGCACAACATAACAAATTGGGCAAAACCTAAAACTTTCATAAGCATAAATTTTAGTAAGCACAAAATACACACACTGCTATTTATTAAGTATTTCCTATTGGGAAATCTTTCCTATTTTCCCCAAGTTTTTGCTATTGAAAATAATTCCACAAGGAATATCTTTCCATATAGCTTATATTCTGTTTATCCAACTTTTTTGCTTAGATAGAATTGTTAGAAAAAGGAATTACTGAGTCACAGGATATCTTAAGTTTTAGAAGACGGTGTATGTATCCTTTATTTTGACTTTGTGCATCAACTTGTCCCACTAACACAGTTAAAGAAGACATGTGACACAACTCACTGAACAACTTAAGCTTATTACTAGTTAGTTGCTAATGTATTGTGTTAACTAAACTTTTGCTACATTTGAATTGTACTTGAGCATTTGAAATCAATTTCCTGCATGCATGCCTAAACAACCTTACATCACCAAAATAAAGGGCAGGTGGGATAAAGTGCCTGGACTATGACACTGAAATAAATATAAGGCTAAGGAAATGGAAGGTGGTGAGGGCTTCTTATCAAACCTCAGGACCCATGTTCACATTCCCAATGCACATAGAAATTCAAATGTCACAGTGTGTATACCACAGTCCCAACACAGGGAGGCAGAGAGAGGAGGAAGACTGGAGCTTCCTAGCCAGACAATCTAGTCAAATCAGTGAGCTCCAGGGTATCTTTGAGATACCCTGTGTCAAAAGCAAGAGAAGACACCCAACATCAATCTACACACATACACACACACACACACACACACACACACACACACACACACACACAAACAGCCTAAAGAATTTTCATAGAAGACGAAGGAAGTTGAACAGTCACACACTCCCAAACTTCTGTCTCTGTAGAAGCTCAGAATACAAACTTCAAGGAAATAATGGCTTTGCGGCTATCCTCACAGAGGCTTTCCAGCTGACACTGAAATGATGTCCTGCTGAATTCATTGTAAATGCAAAATGTTGTTAACTGCATTTAGTTCTTAAAACTTCTGAATATCATAGCTTAGCCTCACCTTCCTTGTCACACAATCAGGAAGAAACAGGAAGTACCTCATTTCATAAAGAAATACTGAGTATCTCTTATAGTTTGCTGAACACTGTACCGAAAGTGGTAACTACTGCTTGTATGGTAGTCATCATTCATAGACACAGCCCAAGGTATCCTGGGCAGAAGAATATAAGCTGGAACTAAAATTAGTTGCTGTTGGATGGAGATGATGTAGGGACAGGAACACTGGCTTCTGATTGAAAGCTGCTGCTCAGTTTCTCAAGACAAATGTCACTAGACGCATTACTGGCCTGGAACAAGATCTAAATTGAAAATTTTAAGTGAAGATCTCCAGAATGCATACAGCTCTTTATAAAGTACAAGAGAAAATCATTAAGTTCAGCCATCTTATGTCAGGGACTACCTGCAGTTAAGAAAACGTCAGACTGCATTAGGGTGGCCTTTACCTAATAACCAGTTTCCTTATGAGGGCAGGGAAGCTGGTTGGTGCACATGGACAAAATGCCATGAAACTCCAGAAATACAGAGGGAAGAGAGGTAAAATCAGAGCTTCCTGGTCACAAACCATCGTCATCCAGGGAATGAAAGAGAAAGCTATCATTGGGCTTCCTTCCTGGAGCCTTTAGGAAGAATATGGCTCTGCCACCACATAGATTTCCACGTTCTGGATTCTAGAATCATCACAAAGCACATCTTTTTGCTATAAGCCATCTGGATGAGCTACTAAGCTGTTACAGATGGGTGAAATTACCAGCTCAGGACAAGGATGGAGCAATTATAGTGACAGAAAGCCATGGATTAAAATTCGTTAAGAAATTGGATCAGCCTTAGAAAATATACATCAGCATCTGAAAATGGAGTTTCCATCTTTCATGTTGTTGACCTCAACCTCACTATGTAGCTAAGGATGGCTTTGTATTTCTTTCATTAATGATATATAATTGGCTTTTCTTATTTCTTTTAATTTATTGGTTTCTCATATGATATATCCCACCTACAGCCTCCCTCCCTCCATTCTTCCCTACTGCCTCCTTCCCTCCCCCCAAGATCCACTGCTTCTCTGTTTCAGAAAAGAGCAGGCTTCTCAGTAATATTAACTGAACATGACACAACAAGTTGCTACAAGACTAGGCACAGACACTCATATCAAGGCTGGACAAGGCAACTCAGTAAGAGCAAAAAGATCCCGAGAGCAAGCAAAGAGTCAGAGAAAACCTCCTCTTCTATTGTTAGGAGTCCCACAAAAACTCTACGCTAAACAACCATAACAAAAATGCAGAGAACCTGGTGCAGACCCATGCGGGCTCTGTAATTGCTGCTTCAATCTCTGTGATCCCCTTTGAGCCCTATTTAGTTGATTCTGTAGGCCATGTTCTTATGATGTCCTCAATCCTTCTGGCTCCTACAATCCTTCTTCCCCCTCTTCTTCGGGGTTTCCCCTAAGGTTTTGCTGTGGGTCCATGGATCTTGTCCCATCAGGTGCTAAAACAAGCCTCTGAAGATGATTGGACTAGGTCATGATCTGCATACAGCAAGATATCATTAGGAATCATTTCAATTACTTTTTTTTTTTTTTGCCAGCTGTGTTTGGTACTTGTAAGACCTTAATGTCCCAGGATAAAAAGGGGAGTATTGAGGAGAATTTCAACTCTGGATACCTAACATGAGGAAGGCAGGCTTTGGCTCCCTCCCCTCTCCCAACCTGGTGCCAGGAAGTCAGCTGTCTCACTATCAACTCTAGTAAGAATTTATTACCCCAAGAGCTATCAGGCTTCACTCCTTATGTGACCTTATAAGGTTTTCTTCTTTTACCCGTTAGCCTCTGAGTATGCAGATGAAGTATTTTCCAACCCCTCTGCCCTGTCCAATTGTACATGGACACACAAACCTTGCCCCAGAGACTCTGGCCAACTCTTCAAAACCAGTTCTTCAAAGCTGTTCTCTCTCTCTCTCTCTCTCTCTCTCTCTCTCTCTCTCTCTCTCTCTGTGTGTGTGTGTGTGTGTGTGTGTGTGTGTGTGTGCATATTCTTTGCCTGAACACTCACTACTGAACAAGGCCCCACATTGCATCTACACACTTGAGCTAAGTATACCTCTCTCTAGCCGACCCTGATGTGCATTGGGCTTGCAGCCCCAAGAGGGAGAAGCTGACAGGCAGCAGTAATTCTTTCCTAGGTCTCTGGGCTATCCAGCTTCTGGTTCCAGGACATCCAAGCAGATAAGGAATAGGCTTCTTCTCTGGCTTGGGTGTAGAGTTAAACGAGTTATTAGTTGGCTATTCACACAATCTTGGAGCCCCCAGAACATCTTACAGAAGTACAGGCTGCGGGTGGAAGGTTTTGTGGCTCAGTTGGTCTACCAGCAACTAGGACCACGGGCTCCCTTGCCTTGTTACAGAAGATGGCTGGAATAGGCTCCATATCCTCCGTTACCAGGAATCCTTGCTGGGGTTGCCCTCATAAGTTGCATGAAGTTTCCACATCACCCTGCTAATGCCCCTCACTTCCAGTTTTCTCTCTCCTTACTGTCTCACCCCATCTCTAGCTTCTTGACCTGACCTTTTTTTGCTCCCATACCCAGTCCCATCCACAATCTACTTGCTGAAACTATTCTAGTTTCCCTTTCCTGGGTCATCCATGAATCTTTGCTTGAGCCTTTCTTGTTACTTAGCCTCTCTGGGGGATTGTGGTGTGATTATTCTTTATTTAACAGCTTATATCCTCTTACAAGTGAGTACATATCATGTTTGTCTGTCTGGGTCTGGGTTTCTTGGTCAGGCTAGTTTTTTTTTTTTGTAGTTTTGGCTCAGTCATTAAAGGCTAGTCTCTTATAAATAAGGCTGCTATAAACACAGTGCAACATGTGTCCTTATTACATGTTGGAGCATCTTCTGGGTATATGCTCAGGAGTGGTATAGTTGGGTCATCAGGTAATATTATGTCCAACTTTCTGAGGAACCACCAAATTGATTTCCAGAATGGTTGTACCAGCTTGAACTCCTACCAGCAATGGAGGAGTGTTCCTCTTTCTCCACATCATCTCCAGCATCTGCTGTCACCTGAAAGTTTGATTTTAGCCATTCTAACTAGTATGAGGTGGACTCTCAGGGTTGTTTTGATTTTCATTTCCCTGATGACTAAGGATGTTGAACATTTCTTTAGGTGCTTCTCAGCCATTCAATATTCTTCAGTTGAAAATTCTTTCTTTAGCTCTGTGCTCCATTTTTAATAGGGTTATTTGGTTCTCTGGAGTCTAATTTTATAAGTTCTTTGATGTCCTTCAACAGAGGAATGGATGCAGAAAATGTGGTACATTTACACAATGGAGTACTACTCAGCTATTAAAACCAATGAATTAATGAAATTATTAGGCAAATGGATAGAACTGGAAAATATCATCCTGAGTGAGGTAACATAATCACAAAAGAACACACATTGTATGCACTCACTGATAAGTGGATATTAGCCCCAAAGCTCCAAATAACCAGGATACAATTCACAAATCACATGAAGTTCCATAAGAAGGAATACTAAAGTGTGGGTGCTTCAGTCCTTCTTAGAAGGAGAACAAAATACTCACAGGAGCAAATATGGAGATGAGCAGAGATTAAAGGAAAGGCCACCCAGAGACTGTCCCACCTGGGGATTCATCCCATATACAGTTACCAAACCCAGACACTATTGTGGATGCCAAGAAGTACATGCTGAGAGGAGCCTGATATGACTGTCTCCTGAGAGGCCCTGCCAGAGCCTTACAAATACAGAGGCATATGTTCATAGCCAACCATTGGTCTGAGTGTGGGTTCCCCAGTAGAGGAGTTAGAGAAAGGACTGAAGAAGTTGAAAGAGTTTTCAACCCCAAAGAAGAACAACAGATCTGGTTATTAACCAACCAGATCCTCCAGAACTCCTGGGGACTAAGCCATCAACAAAGGAGTACACATGGAGGGACCTATGGCACCAGCAACATATGTAGCAGAGGATGGCCTTCTCATGAATCAATGGAGGAGAAGTCCTTGATCCTATGAAGGCTAGATAGATGCCTCAGTGTAGGGAAATCGAAGTCAGGGAGGTGGGATTGAGTGGGTGGGTAAAGGAACACCATCATAGAAGCAGGGGGAGGGAGGAAAACCAGGAAG
>JADRCD010236561.1:0-16937 GCA_019843815.1 Montemys delectorum | reverse complement strand
CATGGTCTGACTGTACCTAGCACTGACACCCCCATGGTCTGACTGTACCTAGCACTGACACCCCCATGGTCTGACTGTACCTAGCACTGATACCCCCATGGTCTGACTGTATCTAGCACTGACACCCCCATGGTCTGACTGTATCTAGCACTGACACCCCCATGGTCTGACTGTATCTAGCACTGACACCCCCATGTCTGACTGTATCTAGCACTGATACCCCCATGGTCTGACTGTATCTAGCACTGACACCCCCATGGTCTGACTGTATCTAGCACTGACACCCCCATGGTCTGACTGTATCTAGCACTGACACCCCCATGTCTGACTGTATCTAGCACTGACACCCCCATGGTCTGATTGTATCTAGCATTGACACCCCCATGGTCTGACTGTATCTAGCATGCAGGGTAATTGTGGCTTTCTGATTTTTAAGACTCTGTTATGTGAGGTTGGAAATACAAGTTAATAAATCCAATTGTATAATGTAAAAACATTTTATGTGCACTAAAATCATTCCCCCCGCCACCAAATGGTGCAAAAGTTCTACCAGAAGTTAAGGATAGGTTGTTTCCTAATGATTTGTGTCACCAAAATATCTGATTTTGTCTTGGGTGAATGACACCTCTATGACCCCAGTCTTTCCAGATGTGCCGCCTACATTCTTAGAGTGGTGTATATCCTACTTAGCCTCCACTGTCAGCTCGATACAGCCTAGAGTCATCTGAGAAGGGAGACTCAACTGAGAGATTTCCTGTATCAGATTGACTTCCAGAATTATCTGAAGCATGGAGGGTTGTCTTGACTGACGGGGGGGAGGGCAATCCCACTGTGGGTGGCACCATTCCTTAGGCTTGTAGTTCTGGACTATATAAGGAGAGCTAGTCTATAAGTGAGCTTTTTTTTTTTTTTTAATCTTTTTAAAAATGGTTTTGCTTCAAGTTCCTGCCCTGATTTCCCTCAATGATGGACTGCAACCTGGAAGTGAAGGCCCAATAAATCATTTTCTCCCCTAATTTGCTTTTGGCATGGCATTTGTCAAAGCAAGAGACAAGAAAGTAAAATAGCAGATCATATGGCACAAGCCATTCTTATAAGGACCATGTATAATAATCCTTGCTTTTGACATCTTTATAACTGGCTGTTATTTGGTTTCAAGCAAGTAGAAGAAATAACAAAGTTAATCCATCTTAAGACTCTTTGGAGCAGGGCTAGAGAGATGGCTGTTCTTTCAGAGGTCCTGACCCAATTCCCAGCACCCACAGGAGGGCTTACAACCATATATAATTCAACTTTCAGGGGATCTGAAATTCTTCTGTCATTGTTGAACCAGACATGTATGGGATTCATAGACACATATGCTAGTAAATATTCACACACATAAATAAAAATAATAAATCACTTTTTAAAGACTCTGGAAATGATACTACCTACGTGTATAAACAACATCCAACTTCTCTTGGTCCCTAAGAGAACCCTGACAACACCTTGTGGGTTCCAACCCAACAAACCCATGTCTGGCTAATAGAATGCAATTGCAGGTCTGGAGGGTGGAGGGATCAAGACAGCTGTCGTTGATCCTTGGAACGACGCAGTCTATGGACAGGGCTTATATCAGCGGTTCTCAACATTCCTGACGCTGTGATGACAGTTCCTCATTTTGTGGTAACTGCATCATTTTTCATTGCTACCTCCTAACTGTAATTTTGCTACTGTTATGAATTGTGATGCAAATATCTGTGTTTTCAGATAGTCTTAGGTGACCCTGTGAAAGGGTCACCCCTACCGAGAGGTCATAACTCACAGGTTGAGAATCATTGCCTTAAATCCTTCCTCCTGCCTGGACCTGGGCTCAGTGAAATAGAATAGTCAGCGTGTGCTCATGATACTACGTGGTCACACAATGCAAATAGCAGAGTGAGACCCTTGAAGTACCCTGAGCCCATGATGAGTTCCAAGAGCATCTGTCAGCTCAGGGCTCTCCCTCTAGCACTGCCTTTCACATGCAAAATGTGACTCCCCATTGGTAAAAATATTCCAGTGCTTTTCTGTGCCTAGAGGGAGTCTTTTCTAATCATTCAATTCAGAGTTTGCCATCTGTGGCCTTTCATTCAACCAGCATTGCAGTGTGGGCTTGTGGTAATGTCCTAGGAACAGTGCTGTTTAAGATAACTCCATCTCAAAGCCTTGGTGGCCTGATGGGGCCAGCTCCATGGTAACAATGACTCTTGGGAAGGAAAAGGTAGTCATAGAAGTCTTTTCAAGGGGACTCCTTTAAGTGTCTTAGTTAGGGCTTTACAACTGTGAACAGACACCATGACCAGGGCAACTCTTACAAGGGCGACATTTCATTGGGGCTGGTTTACAGGTTGAGAGATTCAGTCCAGTATCATCATGGTGGGAGCATGGCACGCATGGTGCAGGAGCTGAGAGGTCTACATCTTCATCTGTAGGCCTCTAAGAGAAGACTGACTTCCAGGAAGCTAGGAGCAGAGTATTAAAGCCCATGCCCACAGTGACACACCCACTCCAACAAGGCCACACCTCCTAACAGTGCCACTCCCTGGCCCAAGCATATACAAACCATCACAGTGAGCATTTGGAAATTTACTTATCAAGTGGGAAGGAAGGCTTCAGGAGACACCACAGTTGGTTGGCAACTCCATGAGGATCTTCTTTCTCTTTGCTGATAGTTTCCTAGGTTTCCACTCCAGGGTCCTTATCTCCCGAGTCCCGGCTATCCTAGATGCCCTTGCTGGTGGTTGGTTTACAGACAGGCACAAGATGAAAGTTCTGGGACAGACAGGTTCCAGGGAGGCTTTCTCCATTTGATCGGAAGATGCTCCAGGTAGAGAGGGCTCTTCCTTTAGATAGACCACAAATCTTCCCAAGATGCCCCAGACCCACAGCAGACATCCAAAAACTGGCCAGAAGCAAATCTGAGAAGCCTACACCAACATCAGTGGAATAGAAAGGTGAAGGCAAGCTTGTCCTCTGTGGTAATGTAACTTGCATTTATCTACTCTGGGACCAGCAGATGCCAGGAAGGACTGCTGGAGGTTCACAAATCTTGGTGTTTTTCTGTACCTGCAGCCAGACCTATCAAGGCACTCCAGCACAGTGGTTCCCAGCCCCCCTAACACTGGGACCCTTACACAGCTCCTCATGTGTGGTGCCCTCCAACTATAGAGATATTTTCATTGCTACTTTGGTTTCTTTCTTTCTTTCTTTCTTTTTTTTTTTTTCTTTTTTTTTTTTTTTTTTTTTGGTTTTTCGAGACAGGGTTTTTCTGTATATTCCTGGCTGTCCTGGAACTCACTCTGTAGACCAGGCTGGTCTCGAACTCAGAAATCCATCTGCCTCTGCCTCTGCCTCTCAAGTGCTGGGATTAAAGACATGTGCCACCATTGCCTGAATGTGCCACCATTGCTAGAATGACAGTAATTCTGCTACTGTCCTGAGTCACCAGGTATACATCTGTGTTTTCTGATGGTCTTAGGTGACCTGTGAAAGGATCATTTGATCCCCAAAGGTGGGAAGTAAATATAAGGAACTGAGGTTTGATGGCAGAGGCCGAGGAGCTCTGAGCGGATGTTCAGAAGTGTATTGCAGAGTTTGGGGCCCAGGAGAGAAGTCTGGACTGCAAGGGACACATGGATTCTCTTGCTATGGTCCCGTTCTGGATTTTTCAATTTTTTCTCCTGAATTCTTTGGAACTTCTTACTTACAATATCTTAGAAGCAAAGGGATATAGGGGTGTTGTAGATCCCAGTCCCTGCCCCAATGTTCTGACTTCCTAAATGAAAGACACACACACACACACACACACAGTCTTTATATCTTAAAATGCCTTAAATAGCTTAATGGCTGGGCTCAACCTCTACGTGAAGACAGAGGTGGGACTTTAAGATTCTCAGGCAATTTGGGGTACCAAATTAATACAACACAAGTAGCATTAGACCAAATCCACAACATAGGAGTGATCCTGTCCAAGCCTGTGCTTTATACAAACATCCCCACCTCTGCCCCAGCCTGTCTAGCTTGTCAGTATGCCACCCACAGCCTCGACCCCATTAGTGCCCACCACTGTATCCTGTCTGGCTATTCATCACTCATTTATAGTGTATTAATGCAGCTGTGGAGAGGGAAGGCATCCCCACACAGGAGAGGGCATTCCTTGTATTTCTTAGGACATTTTTTTTTGAGACAGGGTATTATTTATGTAGCCCAGGTTGGCCTTGAACTCACATAGCTGAGGACAGCTTTGAATTCTGGATCCTCTTGGCTGCACCTGGTAGTGCTGGGTTTACAGGTGTCTGCTACTATGTCCAGTGCTATCTATGTAGTTCTAGGAATGCTTCCTGCACACCAGACAAGCATTCTATACATGAGGAGCATCCCTAGACCTCTTAGTGTTTTTTTTTTTTTCCTGTATTGGCTAGAGATAAAAGCTTTGAGCTTGGGTGATTATGGGATTGCCAGGTTTCAAGCTGACAGGGGGTTCCTATCTTTCCTTCCAGCATTTGCCTCAGACCTTCTTTCTTCCAAGTAAACAAATAAGCAAGCCCTGGGAGAACATCTGTTGCACACCTTTGAAACATTTGAAACCCCATTTTTCTTGACTCCAACACAGAGCATATGTGCTGGTTAAGTGGTACACGCTTCCGTAGAGGGAATGGGGCTGAAGATGGCTTTGAACATACATTTAAAAAATGCTTTTCAAAAAAAAAATCACAGCTTATGAATGACCCTTTAAAACGAAAACAAAACAAAAACACAAACAAACAAAAACAAAACAAACAAAAACAAAAATCAGGCCAGCACAGTTCTGGAAACTGCCAGCAGGGGGCCCCAACAGTGACAACACACCGGGCTAGGGCTTTATGGTACTGCTGTTTAAGGCACTGCTGTTTTGTTCTGTTTTCCTGCGTGGGAACTGGACGGCAAGCTGGATCTAGAGACTTGGACAGAACAGATGGCTCATTCACCTTCTGGTACTTATGAAACCCAGAGAAGTCAGACAAGAAAGGGGGAAGACACAGGGTAGGCCTCTGGGCTCCAGTCCAACCTCCCTCCACTAAAGACATACTTTAATCAGGAAGGAAAATGGAAAACCTTCCACTTTTCCCCATCCAATGTTGTACTTTGAAAGACTTTAAACCTAAAGAAAGTGTGTAGGGACAGCTGGCCTCTCTGCCTCCACTCCTGTATTTTTTTGTAAATTAACTGATTCTAGTCACAATCTCATAGTGATCAGTTCTAGCAACAAGCTCTTAAGATCAAGTTCTGCCTTCAACCTGACCATGGCTTCTCAGGATGCCCAGGTGTGTGAAAGATCTGAAGGGATCATGGGAGACTAACGGGAGCTTAGAGACAGAGAAGCAGAGTAGTGACCGGTGTCAGCCAGCCGCCCTGAAAAGCTCCCTCAAAGGCTGCCCGTGTGGGAGATAACGCAGTTCTGTGTAGAAGGTTCCATGGGTCCTGTTCTTCATCTTCTTCTCAACTCCACCCTCCAGAGAGCAACAAGGACCAGACGAGCCAAGGATCTATGTGCATCTTCTGGTTTAATCTTTACAACCCTGCAGGGCCGGTACTGTTACCAACCCCACTTTACAGAAGTGAGAAGTAAGGCTCAGAGCGGTTACACCTGGAAGGGCAGTGCGAATTATCCCTACTGAATGTTAATTCTGTCTGCTCAGGACAAGTGGTCCACTCTCCCCTAGGCTGCTCAAGTTCAACTCCCCCACCCCCTGCTCTGCCCCTCCTCCTCCTCCTTCTCCTCCTGCTTTACTTCCTCCCTCCTCCTCCTCTTCCTCTTCCTCTTCCTCCTCTAGGACCTTAGCAGCAATTGGCTCCCTTTGTCCGAGCCTCACACATTCTGTATTTCTCCTTAAATCATAAGGTGGTTCCTGAGGCTCTCTGATCCCAGAATCCAGTCATGGTACCCAGGATAACGTCCATGCCTAGCTACCAGTTACTGCTACCCATTCAGTTGAACCTGGACACATTCTCACACCATTGCTTGCCTTCTGTCACTATGACCGAAGCCATTACCACTATCACCCCTGCCCAACATAGTCATTCAGTATTTACTACCCACTCCATGCTAGTCCCACCCCTTCACATGACAAACAATCATGCCAGGGTGCTCTTTGTGGCTCTTGGTGTTGTCATAATGAGAATTCACTCTTTCACTTAGAAGTTTCCCCAGTTCTTAGCTGCAGAAGTTTAGCTGCATGTATTTCATTTTGCTCTATTTAGTCTATTGCCATCTCTCAATGAAAACAGTAATTTATGATAGTTTCCTTCTGGGCTGCTCTAAAGGATGTGCACTTTTGCCTCTGACCACTAGATGTCACTACCAACCAATTCTAGAAAACAACATGCATGAACCATGTAAAGTCATGCACCTTTGAGCACCCAAGGTCTCAGCTGATGTGTGACATGATCTATCTACAAAGACTGAAACACACAGTAAGACTCGGGCCACTGCTAAAACATTACAGGATCCCAGGTGCAGTCTGGGGCGGGAGGAATCAAATGTCTATTTTTATAAAGCACTTCCTCACAAACGAGAACTCAGGAAGCACCACTAACCCAGCAGGCATTGTGTGATATTTTATATTGCATTTGAAAGTTCACATCGTGAGCTGGGCAGTGGTGGCGCACGCTTTTAATCCCAGCACTTGGGAGGGAGGCAGAGGCAGGCGGATTTCTGAGTTCGAGGCCAGCCTGGTCTACAGAGTGAGTTCCAGGACAGCCAGAGCTATACAGAGAAACCCTGTCTCGAAAAATTTAAAAAAAAAAAAAAAAAAAAAAAAAAAAAAAAGACAGTTATCTTACACACATGAAGTGTTTAAATTAGGCTTCTAGAAACTGACTTGGAGCACTTGAAGGTGGGCATGCTTTGGGCTGGGGACTGAGTTCAGTTGGTAAAGTCCTCCCTTTGTAAGCCTGAGGACTCAAGTCTGGCCTTCAGAAACCAGGCTTTTAAAAAAGCCAGGTATGGTGGCAAGTGCCTGTGATTCCAGTTCTGGTAAGGTGGAGACAGGTGGCTGAATCCATGTGACTCGCTGGCCAGCTAGTCTTGCATACTTGGTGAATGGCAAGCCATTAAGAGAGATCCTGTCTCAAACAGAAGGTAGACAGTATCTGAGGAATAACTCAAGGATAAAACAATTCCTGAGGATGTCCTCTGACCTTCACATGCATGTGGATGTATGTAGGTACACAGGCACACACACACAAGCTGCTTCACACATGAACAGTTTATCACAGTTCTCACAGGAGATATGCCCAAGTGTGCATGTGTGTAACTGTGTATGTGCACATGTGTGTGCTTGTGTGTGCCTGTGTGTGTTTGCTATGAGAAAACAAGGCTGTAACTGGAAACCATGCCATTTTCAGATTTTGAACAGCACTGGCGGCCATCATTGATCTCCTTCCCTCCCTGTGGTGTCATGGCAACCATCCTTTCCTCATGTCATCCTCTTAGGATGTGAGGAGACCAAGGGAGATGCCCAGGCACAGCCATGACACATTTCCCCAGGAAGCATGAGGAAAGTGAGGGGGAGAAAGGAATTTCTGAATCATCAGAAGACAGGGAGACATCTTGGAAACTGCTATGATCCTTCGGCTGGAGAGGGTACGCAGTGGTTACGAGTTTCTGCCATTCTTCCAGCGGGCCCAGGTTTGGTTCCAAGCACCCACATGGTATCTCATAACCAGTCCCGGGGATCCAATGCTCTCTTCTGGTTCCCAAGGTATCAGCCATGTACATGGTATAGACATATATGTAGGCAAAACACCCAACACCCATACACATTTATTTATAAAAATAAATGTCTTTGTAAAAATACAACCCATATGAGATAAAATAAGACAGGAGAAAATACTGCTTGCTTCCTGAAAGACAGTAAATGGCTCCAAGAGACACGTCCAGAGGTGCAGTAGTTTCCCCCACCACACACTCTAGCTCGTTCTAAAACCAGGTAGGCTCAGGGTTATTTATGTTTGTTTAGCCACAAACTGCCCACTGACCTTTGATCTTGCCTACCCTCACTTTTGCCATCTGGAATTGTAATTCTTGCCATTGCCACCCGAAAAGCTTTGGGAAATTTATTTTTCAAAATCAAGTAAAAATGCAACATAAATTTGAAACATAAATTTGAATATAGGCTGATGCACCTGCCTATATTCTAGGCGCTCAGGAGGCTGAAGCAGAAGTATTACAAATATAATACCAGCCTGGGTTAGAGAGAGAGAAGGAGGGAGGGATAGAGGCAGAGGAAGGGGAAGGGGGAGAAACAGACATAGGCAAAAACACAGAGAGACAGAGATATAAAGACAGAGACACAGAGACAAGAGGCAGAGAGACAGACAGATTTCAAAGAGAAGTCAATGTTAGAAGATGAACACACTGGACACAATTTTTCATTTTGGTTTTTCAGTATAGGGTCTTGTGTGCCACAGGCTGGCCTTGAACTCACACTAAGTAGCTAACAATGACCTTGAACTCCTGCTCCTCTTGACTCCACTTCCCCAGTCCTGGCATTACAGGCAAGAACCTCTACACTGTCTTAAGTGGTGCTGGAGAGCTACCCTAGGGCTTCATGCATGCTAAGCATATTTTGTGTTTTTGATGTTGAGAAATTTATCTGATTTAAACATCAAAATTGATCCTTTCCCCCACCATCTGCCCAGTACCTCATACCACTTTTTGATTGCATCTTTGTGAAAACAGGTTTTGATGCAACTTGCCAATTGGTGTTTTATTGTTTTTCTTTCAAAACATATTTGATTGCATTTATTAATACATATCTGTATACATGCCTTTGCCATAGTTCACATATATGGAAGTCAGAGGAAAACTTGCAGAAGTTAGCTCTCTCCTTCTATCAGGTAGATCCTGGGGATTGAACTCAGATCATCAGACTTGGTGGCAAGCACCTTTGCCCACTGTGCCATCTTACCAACTCCCATGTTCTATTAGTTTTCCTTCTACTTGATATATATAGCACATACTAACTTGTACCCCTTAATGTATCTTGGGGGAGCTTTCTATCTAAAGCAACTTTCTTCATTTTACACTTGTGTGTTATTGGATGGTGTAAGTAAACTATGATTTATTTAACTATGATGCTCAGATATGTCACATGGGTTCTTTGGCTGTTAGCAGCAATGCCATAACAAACACATGTGCATGTGGGTTCCTTTATGCATTTCCTAGCACCTGATAAAGTCTCAGAAGCAACATAAGAGTGTATGCATATATTGGACTGGAGGGATGGCTCAGCAGTTAAGAACTTGTGCTGTTCTTCCTTCTTTCCTCCCTGTCTCCTTCCTTTCCTCCCTCCCTCCCTTCCTTCCCTCCTTTGTTCGGTAGCCAGTGTATGAGTCATCACTGCCTCTAACTCCATCTCCAGGATCTAAGCCCTTCTTCTAGTCTCTGCGACACTCACACTCATGGCACATGCCTGTATGTACCACACATACACACACATACATACATACATACATACATACATACATACATACATACACACACACACACACACACACACACACACACACACACACACAAATGCACACATAAAATAAATCTTCTTTTTAAAAAGGTTATGTACATGTGGATTTGCAAATTCAATAGCTGGCACATTGCTCCTGAGAATGACTGACACAGATTCCGCTCCTACCACCAACGAATAAGGCCATTTTTCATATCCAATTAGATTTTTGACAGTCTGATAAATGAGAAATGGTGCCTCAGGTCAATTGTGTTGCTATCTCACTTTGACTAGGACAGTGTCTCTTCACACCTTCAAGACCACTCAGAGCCTGAACTCATATAAAGTGAATGGGGCACCTGAAGTATAAGGTACAAAGAACATTTGCTGATTGGCAGGTTTCCTTAATGTGTGCCTCAGGCTCCTGACCTGCCTTGCCTTTGTCCAGCTGCCATGGACCCTCCTGACGAGGCACCAACCATTTACATGTCTCTCCATGATCTGTCTTCTTGTAGCCTCTGCACATTCTTCTACCAGCTGTTGGTCATTTTCCTTAGCAGTAGGATGTTTCATACATCAGATTTTTTAAATTTTTATTTATTTATTTATTTTTGGTTTTCCAAGACAGGGTTTCTCTGTGTAGGCCTGGCTGTCCTGGAACTCACTCTGTAGACCAAGCTGGCCTCGAACTCAGAAATCTGTCTGCCTCTGCCTCCCAAGTGCTGGGATTAAAGGCATGCACCACTACTGCCCGGCTGGATATTTTTTTTAATGTGATTTGCAAGAATATTTTTAGAGGGCAGGGCCAGGTAGCCTTTTGAGCTGGGCTTTCACTGGTGGGATTTTCTTTTCTTTTGGTGCAGAAGTTTAAAATGTTGTGAGTGGTGAATTGATCAGGTTTTGTTTTTATGATTAAGGATTTTATATCCTAGGGCTTCTACACTGTGATGCTATTCAGAATTCTCAAGCTGGGTATGGTTATGTGAGCTTCTAATTCTAGCACTCGGGGGGCTGAGGCAGGAGGATCAGGGGGCTGAGACCAGCAGGGATATGCAGTGAACACCCCCCTCTTGTGTTTCTAATAGTAACATATGGTTCTATGCATTTATGCTCTTATATTTTATATTAATCCACTTGGAATTGTCCTATGTGTCTTGTGAAGTGTAGATTTTATTTACTGTTTTTTTGTGTGGCCACTCAGTTACACTTTTCCTGTTGTCGATGTTCTTTGGGACTTTGTTACTGTAGGTGCATATATGATTTGGACTTTGTGTGCTACTCTGTCAGAGTGTTTCTTTATTCACACAACCATACTGCACACAGGCATTTTAAGGTTAGGAAAGACAGCCTGCTCTGGGCCCTGATTTCCGTTCATGATGCTTTTGGTCATGGTGGTTTTCACAGTGCCCCCCTTAGCTCCTTAGTCCTACCCTGCATAGGTCTCGGCCATGCCTTTGGGGGACAGAACCAATACCAGGGAAGATGGCAGCCACAGGGCCAGCTTGTGCTTTGTTTAGGGACAGGACCTCAGTGGAGGCTTCCCCTGTTTTCCAAGCACTAAGTATCAGGCACAACCCTTGCCAATTCAGGAAGAGCACTGCAAGAGCCTCATCTCTTCAGAAACCCGTGGAAAAGACCCAGAACCTTGCTCCCTTTCATGCACTCTAGTCCAGGAGGGGACATCAGGACCACACTAGGAGCTCTAGACATCTTGTCCCTAGTCTTACCCACAGACCTGTTTTGATATTGGATATCCTAGATGGCCTCGAAATCTATTCTGGACTCATTATGTCATCCTGTTTCCAGGGGAGTCTGTCAGGGTCTAGACAATGACTTAGTGGAGGTTTCCATTGCTAAAGCCAGCATGTATCCAAGAAAATAGAGAGGGTTCTTTAGCTAAGGATGGCCTCATTGTTAGCTAAGGATGGCCCCATCAAAAGACAAGATTAACTATGGGCAGAGAGCAGGGCAAGCACAAACCAGGTACCTCAGCATTTGCCAGCCCGAGTACCTCATGGAGGCCAGGTCTCCCCATCCCACAGCAGAGGTCAACAGTACTGTCTCCACTCATTACCTGGACCCTTCCTCCTCAGACACCTCCCTGTGACACACCACTTAATGTGGCTTTCCACAATCCCTCCTGCTTTCAGGACCCTGGTAATGGCCAAGAATGCACCCAACTTTGTAATTCTTTTGCCACTCAACTGTTTATTATTATTATTATTATTATTATTATTATTATTATTATTATTATTACTTTTTCTGCTAGGCTTCAAGCTCAGTGTGGTAGGTGCCGTGTTGGTCTTTTCCATTGCTTTAGGGCCAGTGTCTACCCCCAGCATGTGGCAGGAATCTGTTAGCTATTGAATGGATAATTATGTGTAGTATGAGGATATCTAAGAATATGTGATAGTGGGTAGGCAAGAGTTATAGAGGAGGTAACTGAGGAAGACAGCAGCGGTGTCTCAGTACCTGGGCCTCCTGGTCAAAATGGCTAAAAAGCATTTAAGCCGCAGGCTCATTGCTCCTGTAGTACCAATGACTAAGACATCAGGGCGTTTTCCCATACACGTGTATTGAGGAAAGGTCTATATCCTCAAAAGAATTAGACTTCAACTTAATATTATTTGCATTGGGATCCTAGCACCTCCTTTACCTTTAGCAGATTTTCTGTAAGACCATGAGAAGAAACTCCCTAAAATGGATAACCTAGCCACCATGATTTAAAAGGTCAAAGGGTCACCTCATGCCATGAATATGGAACCTGCCACATAAATATTCATAAAAAATTCTTTAACATTCATGACACAGAACCCACTGGGTTGCTACCCAGATTCTGTCTCTTTAGAGTGTTTGCTTTGCTGCATGAACTAGCTTCTGCTTTGACTGTCTATGTCTCTAGACTGAATTCTTTCCTTCAAGAAGATAAGACCCAAGAGACCCCAGTAATGTCTCTCTTTCTCTCTGTGTATGCATAAGTAAACCAAGCATATATTAATCAAGAAATCAAGACAGATTTTAATATGTTAGGTAGCTGTCCAAGTGGTTAAACATGAAAGAATATCTAATAGAAAAGAAATATATAACTAGGGAAATATCAGGTTTATGTTCAGTTTCAGCTTTAAACATGTCTAAGGCAGATTGCCACAGGCAACACCTCATTTGCTGGAGTCCTGAGAGCTTGGCTCCCCTGTACTTCTCCACATGCAGGCCCTGCAAGCTACTCTTGTATTCTTGGCCAAAGAAAGTTCTTCCTCTTCCTGGACGGTGTATGAAGTCTTAGGAAGGATGCATGCTACGGCGCAGTGAGGGGAGGAGGTACCCGCCTAGCCACTGGATCGGCAGAGCCAACACTGATGACGTGATGCTGGGGCCAGGCCCACTTGCATCTTTCAGATTTTTAAAAGGTCCCCAAAACAGAACAAGGGCTGTAAAATTACAACCTTCTGTAATGTCGTTCTTGATTCTATTCGGGAGAGGAGAATCAACACAAGCTTCTTAGTTTGTCTATTCCTTCATATATTTAAGAGCATTTACTGGTCTGTGCGCTCTTCTGGCCATTCACAACCCTAGTCCTCGGGTCTCTGCAGCTTGAATTCCATGACCAGTCGGACCAGAGGGGAGTCCGCATGGCTAGGATGAAGCTCGTGGGATTTTTGATGAAATTGAGTCATGAAACTGTAACCATTGAATTGAAGAATGGCACACAGGTCCATGGAACAATCACAGGTGTAGATGTCAGCATGAACACGCACCTTAAAGCTGTGAAAATGACCCTGAAGAACAGAGAACCTGTACAGTTGGAAACATTGAGTATTCGAGGCAATAACATTCGGTATTTTATTCTACCAGACAGCTTACCTCTAGATACACTACTTGTGGATGTTGAACCTGAGGTGAAATCTAAGAAGAGAGAAGCTGTTGCAGGAAGAGGCCGAGGCCGGGGTAGAGGAAGAAGGCGTGGTCACGGCAGAGGAAGAGGGGGTTCTAGGCGATAAAGTCTCTCAAGATTAGTGTTTCAAATTGATAAGGAATTTGGGGATTTTTTTTTTGTACAGGTTTTATTTGTTTGTCAGTTTTTAATAAACGTAAGTAAAGGGAAAAAAGAGCATTTACTGAATAATTTACACATTTTATTAAGCACTGAAGATAAAATATATATGGTCATGTATCACACACACACACACACACACACACACACACACCCCAAAATAAAAACTCCAGAGCATAGAACATAGGGCTCAGTGCACAGCAACCCTTAGAGGGCTCTCTGCCAAAGCTTGCCCTGGTGGGATGTTGAAGTAGCCTGTTCTTTGCAGAGTGTCTACTCCTGGACTGTTCCTTTGTGACCAAAGATCTTATAAATGACAGTGACGATGGTGACAGTGACCCCTGACAGAGAAGGTGGTGGGCCTTGTGGGCCTTGTGGGCCCTCTGAACCTCAGGCCTGGAAGCCTGTGTTTTCTGAACAGTTGGTTGCCAACTTGTTGCCAATCCTTTATTCAATGTGACCAAGTTCCCCTGAAGCCAGCCTGACCTTTGACACCAAGTTTCACCTCATTTTCTTAAGGTATGATCAAAAAATAATATTCATAATCAAACTGAAAACTCAGTTTTTAAAGATGAAGTTCAAAGCTAAGGAAAGCAAAGCTTATGTCCAACCCACTTGATGAGATGCTTAAGGGTAGATACTGTGTTTGGGCTCCCTGATCGTTTTAACAAATGTGATGGTATTTTCACACATGGTGGCTATGATTGGACAGGGCTGGAACCATCTCAGAGATCTCTCTGAAGACTGGCCAGATAGTCCCACTGATGTAGACAGGGAGGGGCTGGGCTCTATGTGACCACCTTTTCCTTCTCTGACCTTTAAGAGACAGGGTGGCCCTCGCCCTGACCTTTAAGGCCTATGTGTAGTCACTGGCATGGGAAGCACCATCTGAGATCCTTTTATCAAAATGGAAGTATTATCCAGCATTTAGGGACTAGAGACAGACTCCCATTTTCCCTTGTGCCTTTCCTAGGCAGCCAGTCCTTCCAACTCTCAGGAACTCTAGCAACCATGTAAACACAGGCTTTATGGAGAGCTAGATTAGGCACTAAGTGTGTATGAGTTGAGCCCTGGCCCTTCATTTGCCCTGGGGTAGGAAAGAGAGAAAGTCTCCCCTTGCTATCCTGCATGCTTACATTAGGTTTTTACTTGAGTAAGACTCAGCACCTCATTAGACATCTATCTATGTCGATCAGACTAGTCCTGAACTCGCCATCTTCCTGCCTCACTCTCTGAGGCTCTGGGATTCCAGCAGTACATCACCACACTCCATTTCTCACTAACTTTGGTGAGGGATCTGGCTTTTCCTATTTATTTCACATAACCAGAAGGGGCTCCATAGGATAATGGCGGAGGAGATAGACAAGTGTAATCCAGGGAGCGCTGTCCACAGGGCACAGCTTTCTCAGCTGTGTGTCAGGGAGGCAGAGATGTCATGAGAATTCCAGGCTTGGAATCCAAAGTTCAGAAGGAACCTACACATTAGGAGAATGGGAAGCAAATTCACTTCTGGTTGTCAAAGTGATGTTCCAAAGGACGATGTCATCAGTCAGTGCCTTTAGCCACCTCAGGGAGAGAATTTCAAGTAAGAGTGCAGGAGGAATAGGAAACCTAGGAAAGTGGTCCTGGCAGCATCTGCTTCCTGCTAAAACACTCACGTCCTAGATGCACGATGAGGTCTTTTCCAGCCATCAAGAAGAATGGAGTTAGGTTGCTTGCAGGGAAACATGCACAACTGGAGATAGTCACGTTAAGCTAATTAAGACATATTGCTAGTGTCTTCCCTCATCCTAAACCTTATAGATGCATATCAGGTGTACTCATGGCATACAAACAGAAGCCATAATATTTAGGGGGAACAAAGAGGGTAAGGGAAAGACGAGAGGGGGAGGGTCAAGGGGAATATGTTTACAGCATATCATGTACATGCATATGTGTGTATATGTGTATGAATGAATATCTATTCAGAAAAAAAAGATACAGCCTAGAAAATAGACAGCTTAGTATTTTATTATCTTCACATTGTTGTGAAGTGGCTTTAGAATTATTTATTTATTTATTTATTTATTTATTTAATGTATGCATGCATGTAGGAGGTGGGGAGGGTACGTGCATGGTGCTCTTGTCCGGAGGTTAAAAAAAATGCAAATTATGGGAGTCAGTTTTCTCCTTATCTGACTGAACTCAGAGCCAGCATCGGTGACATGCCTTTTCCCCAGTGAAGAGAGCACTGTGCCCCTGCCCCAGGCCCTCTTGCAGGCCCTTTGCTAACAGTATCCCTTTGAATCTGGCTACCTAGTATATGATCCAGCCGCATCTGCATCACATGGAGTCCACAGGTGAAGTAGATTGTCCCTCCCTTCTGCAGAACTCCTGAACCAGCATGGCTCCGCTCTGGGCCTTCACACTAGAGTGTAGACACTACCCTGGGAGGCGATATGAATCTCACCAATCTATAATCTACCACACACACCATGAAAAGGTATAATATCAGCACATAGAAAGCTCATGTGGAGAAAAGGGATATATGTGTGTTAAACCATGATAATACTATTCAAAATGCTAGCATGCTTACTGAGAGCCAGGCAGTATTATAAAGCTATGTCTCTTCATCTCAGCATAGGGGCTAAGTACACCTACCCTGGTTTTTATATCGACATGACACAAGCCACAGTCCTTCTGGAAGAGACAACCGTAATTGAGAAAAATGCTACCACCAGATTGGCAAGCTTGTGGGGCATTTTCTTAATTAGTGAGTGATGTGGGGGTAGGCAATGCCAATGTAGGCAGTGCCACTCCTGGACAGGTGGTCTTGAGGTGTGGGTAAGAAAGCAGGCTGAAGGCCAGGCGGTGGTGGCGCACGCCTTTAATCCCAGCATTCGGGAGGCAGAGGCAGGTGGATCTCTGAGTTGGAGGCCAGCCTGGTCTACAGAGTGAGTTCCAGGACAGCCAGGGCTACACAGAGAAACCCTGACTTGAAAAAAAAAAAATCAAAAAATCAAAAAACAAACAAACAAAAACAAACAAACAAACAAGAAAGCAGGCTGAGAAAACCATTGATGGCCAAGCCAGTCAGTAGCATTCTTCCATGGCCTCAGATTTAGTTCCTGCCTTGAACTCCTGCCCTGGCTTCCTCGGATGAAAAACTTCAGACTGAAAGCTGAATAAACACTTTCCTCCCCAAGCTGCCTTTGGTCCTAGTGCTTAATCATGCAATAGAAATCCTACCCAGGACAAACTCCCTCCTAACCCTGCCAAGGACACAAAAGGGCACAGAGAGCTTAAGGAACATTATCAGAATTATACGGTAAACCAAAAAGACAAGATTTGAACTCAGGGAGACTGGCTCCAGAGAACATATCTCAGTTATATCTGTGGTA